>JAWNMG010000187.1:0-225929 GCA_035044245.1 Drosophila nr. fundita
TTTTATTCTATTTGCATATATTATAATATTTAGGTTTAATTCACATTAGTGCGTGAGTTTTTGTATTTAGTTTGACAATTAAATTGTTTAGTATATTTAATTTATCGTACGATGCGCGTAACTCTTTTGCCAATGCATAACCGACGAGTGCTGAATCGAGAGTGAGTTATATGGTGAACTTGCATGTGCAAGGCGAGGCAAAAGAAAAGAGAAAACAAAGGAAGGCGCCGACAAAGCCCAGGGATGGGCATGTAAATTACGTTAGACAGTTACTTTATGTTTAGCTTAATTGTTAGTTGTTGGCTGCTGCTGATCCCGACAGTGGCTTTTATTTGGACAGCATTTACTCAGGCACTCCAACGCTGCAGGCAAATGTAAGCAGGCTCAAACTGATATCATAGGCAGAAAGGTCCTTCCTCAATGTGGTTACTATCGTGTTGTTTAGTGGGAGCGAGTTGCAGGGCATTTCCTAGTCGGACACCCTCAGTGTAATCCCTTCTAATGGCAGCAAACATTGCATTCAGCTGTCGCTTAGTTTCATTCAATTAGAGTGCGACATTTTAGCAGGCAGTTATAAAGTTGGCCACCAGTTTCCTTACCAGTAGTATTCTCTATTGGCAATAACATATGCACATATTCAAATATCCATAAGTCATAAGACATGCGACCAACTTTATATTTAGCTTGGTATACATTCCTAATGGGTATATCTAAAGTCAACACATCAGGTTAGTCCTCGTTGCGAGTGGTTGCAATTAATACTAGTTGGTGGCTAATGGGTTTGTATACTTGCGATTGATGCTGATTGACGTCAGCGTCTTGGGATCAATCCAAAATATATTTATTTCAAATTACCTGCCTCATCTGTAGATAAGGCCGCCAGAGAGACGTTAACAATTATTGAGCAACATAAATTAAGAACAGATTAAATGGAGCTTTGTTTTGTGGGTTTTGTTGCTTTGTTTTATGGCGCCATCGTCGTTGTCGTTGTGTTTTACATTTGAGCTATTTGGGCTTACTTTAAGTTCAGAATTTGTATTCAAAATATTGCGCAGTGGGCCATTTGGTTGGGAAAGCCATTGCGACAATTTGTAAACTAAAGATGAATAAAACATGAAGTGAAAAACACTTTGGCTCTGATGAAAAGGCAGCGCAGCGCAGCGCAGGGCAGCCAAGCACTAATGGGAGTGAGTGTGGTGGGCGTCAGGGAAGGAGTGTGGCTGGGGGGTTGAGCCGAGGACATGTGTCCGCGCGTGTGTCTTTTAACAACTGCACGGTAACATAAACAGGATAATAAGGCACTTAACATGCACTCTTCGCCATCGCCATCGCCATCGCCATCGCCACCGGTGCCGTCTGCCGTTTCTGCTGTTGTTGCCACTGCCACTGCCACTGCTGCTGCTCCTGTTACTGTTGCTGTTACTGTTGCTGTTGCTGTTCCTACTGTTGTCCAACACAATGCCGAGCAGACCGTAGACCCGAGGCCAGAAAAATAGAGAACAGCAAATGCCGTTGTTGTAGGCGTATCAGGACAAACAGCGCTGACGAGAGGCCGACGCAACGAGGACAACAGCGGCTGGCACAGTGGTGAACAAAGCTGCGTAAAGTCGCCGCCACTTATGTCAGAGCAAATCAAGTGTTACACTCAACGTGCGCCACACCGAACCCGATCCCTCTCCACCCAGCCCAGCACATCCATCGCGCTTGGAGTTCGGCGCCCGGCACAGTGAGTTCCATGGTGCTGTCCCCCCGACTCTGGCTTCAAGGCGACCGCAATAGTGCTCACTCTTTTAGGCATTTGCGTTAAATTACGTTTTATGTCATGTCATGAGCGTAATTGAAAATTTCCATGCTTTCAGTCTTCTCACCCGCCCATACACGCACCCAGCCAACACTACCAGTTTACAGGGTATGCGAACAATGCACAACATCATATGAATTTACATATATAAGTGCGTTACAAAAACCAACTTACGGAAGGCTTCTCACTTCTCACTTCGTTTGGAGCCAATAACTTTTCAATATAGCTTGCCTTCATTCTGGAAATAATAGCAATGGTTTTCAATGCAGAGGACGCGCTAAATTTAAAAATCGAATCTTCAAATGTTTTTCCATACTTTGACTAACTATAGAAAATATCGTTGAAATACTAAAGAGTTTTCTTTGTTTGATTTTAATTTTAATTTTAATTATACTGTTGAAATAGTTTAGCCAGTCAATTGTATTGGAATTATTGTACATAATGCCGTCTTTGTCGTGAGGAGTCCAGTGTGTTGCACAAATTAGAGCGTTACCAGAGCAGCACACGCCTGAACTCTATCTGGGCGTACTTCGCTGGTGCTTTGCAGTAGTCATAGCACGCTTCCAGCCTTCATACTTCAGAGCCCGGTGCAGGTTGGCCACTGCACCAGCCGAGCTAATTACAAAGAGTAAAAGCACAATTCATTTTGCTTGTGGTTTATGCGCTTTTTTTTAGTCCCCCAGCTAAGGGTGTATAATATGAAAGATCTGCTGGTTGTTTCAGCCCACTGCCTGCCGCCCACAACGTGACGCGTCTTGCAGCGTTATAAAAATGTTTATGACTGACGTTTGTTCGCATAAACTGCGAGTCTGGCTTCGCCTCTTGGCTGCTACTGTTGCCATTGCTATTGCGATTGCCGTTGCGATTGCAAGTCGGGGTAAAAAGGTCACCAAGCCGCTGCCATCGGTGGCACACTCCACCATCTGCATTTCACACTTTTCCTCTCACTTTCTGGGCCTGCCTCTGCCAACTCGGGGTGCTCCTGACGTGTGTGTACTGGACTGAGTGGACTCCTAACTTTATTGCACAATATTTGTTAATAGCACTTGCAGTAAATGCATTCCGTCAGAACGAAACGAATTGAAATGCCCCCAAGCGTGTCAGGGCACAAGGACTAGTTCCTGTACACTTTCTACACGGCTTTACCCTTTGGCTGTAAAGCTGATGTGGCGTATGGAAAACGGCACACACGAATCGCAAATAAACTCGAATATGTATCCACCAGTGACAGCATTCGATGCTGTCTACTTGAATGTTTCTATCGCTTAATCTTGGTATTCGCGGCAATGTACTGTTTAAACTGTTCAGTTTAAAGGTAGTATGAGGAAAAACATGTCGACGGGTATTCCCCAGTTTAAGTATTATTAATTATTGACAATTTTTGCATTTTTGACTTAAGTGTGTACGATCTCTCTCTTTGCAGTCTTTCGAACATTTTAGCGAGGGAATTTTGATTTCTGCCGGTTGCTCGGCCTGTGATGTGCAATTATCTGAAATATTACTGAAGTCATAGAGAGAAAAACTGTTTAAACCGGCTGATGCAATATGGAGCTGCTGCAGTTGCTGTGCTACACATTCCTGCTACTCTTGTCGAGGATGCTAGGTGAGTACGAGAAAGAGAGCAGAGTATTTCATACATAAACACGGCTTTGATCGTTGGACGCCCAAATTGTGCACTGGGCACTCGGGCACTCGGGCACTCGGGCATCGGGGTCAGTGTCAAGCGTGTCAACAATGTGCGAAGTGAAAGTGATGAAGCTGAAGATGAGCGCCAACTGACACGCGCCTGCATAACTAGTCGATGGCAAAAAGAAGTCACGTCCCTTGACATGTTTCCTTAGATGTGTGTCAACCTGCCCCTGTGTGGGGCAAATAAATAAATAAGAATTAAAATAAAAGTAAATTTAACATCCATAAAGTACTGACTGAAAAAATCGTTGTCATACAGTAAATGAAACCAATCTTAAAAAAAAAATATTGAAATAGTTAAAATATAATATAATAATACAATATCGAGGATAACAAACTTTAGCTGACTGGAGCCCACCTACTGATAACGTTTCATTTCATTATAAGTGTAAACAGACCGATTGTCCCTATGCGCTATATATTTATTGATCTGATCCGGCGTCTTATTGGAACCGTAAGCTGATCAAAGGACATTCAACTCAGTCTTCATTTTTCTCCATTTACATACCCTGAAAATATGTTTGCTTTTGATGAAACATTATGTGAATGTATAAATCTGCAGTAAATTCTTGGGATAGTTAGATCAGCGTCTGGCCATGTCATGTAGGCAAATACAAAATTAGAATAGTCAACCGCTTCGAGTGAATATTCCAAGCAAATCGCACACTGCCAGCCCAATGCTCAATTCTCTATTGCCTCCGTTAAGTCAACTGGCGAATAAGCGTTTTGGTAGCAACGATGAGGATGGCGCTGCCTTGTTTGCTGCCCACTTTAAGTGCGCCTTTCGATTAAACTAAACATAAATTTTATGGGCGATAAATTAGCCGAGAGTGCCGAGAGCTGCCCAACACCTGGTGTAAGCTTCAGCGCCAGCTTCAGCGCCAGCTTCAGCTGCATCTCCATCTCCCATCTTCGAATGAATCTCTAAATGCATACGTGGCAAAAGCGCAGCAAAAAATTTCAATCTTGGGCTATGTACACACATATGTATATGTTAATGGCCATATATATTTGAGCATACGTACATACATACATATGTACATACATATATTTATACCTAAGAGCGCCAGAAGAAATAATCTTGAGAACTATATTTTCGCAGCGTTTATTCAGACTGACTTTAAGCGAAGCTGTTATTATTTTCATTAGTTCTTCTCAACACTAACTTGGCACATTCCCGGTGCCGCAAGATATTTAAGATTATTAAATAAACTATATATGGGAGATCTGGATGTGCAGCTATTTTGATTCGATATCTACTTCTTGTAGAATGTGGCTTGAGCTTCGATAAGCACATTGGAGACTAATGAGCGTGAATCGTGAACACTTAACAACCGCTAATTGTGGCGCCCAAGTAAAATGCCTAGGCAATAGAATCCGTTGTTTGGTCGCTCTCCACTACTTTCAGCATCTGTCCAAAATCCGTATTGCCAACTGAGAGCAGAGCCCATTCAACTTAACCGGTCACAGCGTTTTTACGCTTCGCTTGTTTTCAAACTGATTTCAATCTGTTTTTGCTGTCTTTCAATCTTTTCCAACCTTCGTTCGTTCACTCTTTCACTCGACTTTGGCTTCATTGTTGCCCAAAGTCACTGTTATTGTTTTTATTGTTCCTTCCATTCACGTTTTTGTCGCTTACTCAGCCGGTCATCATCATCATTGGAGTTTGCCTTCAATTTGCGCCCAGCATCGATTTGAAAAAAAAAAAATATATATAGAACGAACAATTTTCTGTTGCGAATATGGAATACCCTGCCTAACAGAGTGTTCTAATATTTATTTTTATTTTGGTCCCTTAATATTTGCATTTCTACAATACACTTGATAAATGGTTTATTCAGTTGACAACATATATTTGCATACTGGGAAGCTTTTTGTGGGCGATCTCGCATTATCAATTTTTATGAAGATAAACCTTATATCTCGGAAAGATTTTATTTATAATAATTATAATGAGCTGACGTTAGGGCTTGTTACAGTCAATTACCCTTGGCTATAGTAGTCAGACCAACTGGTTTTCTTCTTTAGTCTAGCAGATACAATGAAAATTAGCAGCTGAATAATCAAGTGCAGTTTTCATTTTCACAATGCCGTCAGCGAAAATCGGAAAACAAAGGAAGCGCAGACAAAGACACTCCCTGCTTCGCTCATTTGGCTTAGTTTGGCCCTCCTTTTGTTGCAGCCTTCCGATGTGGTCACAAATAATTGGCCGGGCGTTTGACGTTTAAATTTTATTGAATGCCAGCTGCAATTGGCAGTTGCGTTCAGCTCGCCCGTTTAATTGTTGGTTCCGCGCTGGAAACAAGGGCAAGCAGGCTCTCGGTCAACTAGCAAATGAACGAAGGAGGTTACTCAATGGGGGAAAAAAACCAGAGCGGTGCTATTCGATTTATCGAAGCCCACGAATATATACCTTATGCATCAGTGTGGACTACTGTGGATAAATGTATTATATACAATATTATATACAATAGTTCCAATAGCAGATGCATGGTGCTTGTCATCTGTGACAAAAGTGTCCTACTCTCTGTGCAAGGGTATTGGAAAGTAGTGCAAAGGCTATTCATTTTCATAATTCATTTGAAATGACTTTCCACTGTGCAGAAACTTTCCTAATAAACGAGCACGAGTCGTGAATATTAATTTATTTTCTATGCTTTATGCTTTATTGGTCGATTTTTTTTTTTTTTTTTTTTGTGCTTAAAACTTGCTTGGCTTTAGCGGTCGTTCCGCTAATGTTCTTCTTTAAAGAGATCGAATCATACATACAAAATTGGGGTTGTGCTGGATTGGGCCAATAAAAGGCAGCTTCAAAAATGGCAGCTATGTCCCATCGAGCATTACACATGTGTGCATTATTTACGGATCATTTGTGGCTGTCGATGGGCGATGCTAATTTGCCTTTTAAAGTGTTGCAGCATTTTACGCTTAATTTAGCATTGATAACATTACGCATACGCCACCGATTCGAATCGATAACGATGCCCATATCACTGCCTATGCTTATCCCTGGAAACACCAACCAACACCTGTTGTGTGTTTTGTCTTTTACGAGTAATGGCCGTGCCTAAGAGCGGGCCACGCATTTTTAGCTCAAAATACAGCACTAAGCACTTCAGACACACCCAACAACAGCAACAATAACGGGAATATCAATAATCATAACAAAATGTAAGCGTCCAAAGGTGAGGCAGCCCCAAAATGGCTCAAGAAGTCGTTGAGGTTGAAAGAACAGCGCGTTACAGTGTCACAAACTACATATTCCAGACGCAAGGTGAAAAGCTGATTCGTCAGGATTCCATATGACAGCTGACCCACATCGTGGTTTTTTCAGAATATAGACTAAAATCGTCGAAACAGAAATATATTTAAATCAAATAATATTATCTTTTCTGTACAATATCAAATAGAAAATGAAAATGCGCCTTTCATTTGACTTAAGTCATTCATTAACTTTTTGTTGATAGCTCAAAATTTCACAACATGCTTTTTTTCGATAATTAAAATCTATTTGCATATTTTTTAAAATTGTGCTTTTTTTTTAAAAAAAATGTTTTCGTTTTGGAGTTTCCACTGTCTGGAGTTTAGAAAAGATCCAAAACAGCGTGCTGCTAAAATTTTATGGTCATGAGCCCCAGAATCCATTTCCTTACATCACTTGCTGAATGTGCCACACAGGTGACGGCAAATTGATGCTGTTATTGTCAGGCGCCTGCGTCTCCGTCTCCGTTTCTGTGTCCGTCTCTGTCTCAGTCCTGTCTGTGCCTTTCCCTGCCTCTGACATCCTTGTCGTCGTTTCTGATTGTGTTGCTGTTGTTGTTGTTGTTGTTGCTTGGGTGCCAAAATGCCAAACGCTGTCAACAGTCATCGCTTAACTTCTGTCGCCCCAAACCCTCCCCCCCAATATTTTCCAGCCACCCATACGAGTTCCCGCTCCAACGTTGAGTGGCTGCTGTCATGTCGGGCGACCATAATCATTGGCGTTCATACATAATGGACTCATTGATATTCGCAGCAAGGCAACAAAAGCAGTAACGAAGCAACAAAAGCCAAGTGGCTTTGGCTTTTTCGTCGTCTGTCGTCTTTCGTCTTTCGTCTGTCGGCAGTCGATAGTCGGCTGACGTTTGTCGGTTGCCGACTGGCGTACGGCTTACAGTTGACCCGCAGCCTGAACTGGCCCGCTTATTGTCCTCGTCCGCATTGGGGTCATAACAGTAATTGCCAACAAAACGAGTGATTAACCTGACAATACACATACAAGTTCACACACAAAGCGCACAACAGTGCAACACTGGCCGGCCATCGACAACGCCCACATTCCATTTGCCATTTGACCTTGTCTCACTGTCGTCAGTCGTCAGTCGTCAGCTCTCAGTTCTGAGTTCTTGGCATTCCATGATGTGTGCCCAGCCAGCCCATGCAGTTGGCCAATGCCAACTTGCCTTGTCGGGTTCGAATGTCATTGATGTCGAGCTTTAAGCAATGGCCTCGCAGCGAATAGAGAGCATACATAGATTGACTGACTTCGATTGAGATCGAAATGCTGTCTCAATAAACCGACGATGGGTAAATTGTGCTATAGATTAGATCATGACACGCTTGTCCAACTTGTTGAGGACTCCTCAAGATGCGTTTGCGAAAATTCGTCACCTAATTTTAGCAAAATGGTTGCAAAGCTGTTGTTACTTCTATTGGAGGCATATATTTTAGCATGGAATGTCTACTTTTTATACAATATTATTTTATATATATTTTATATTGCTATCCAACTTATTTTGAGCCTTTTCAGAATAAAGTAATCAAAAAAATCATTACATGTGAATGGCAATGGTGGGAAAAATATAATAATCATAAATTTTGAATGGCATGCACAAGTTTCCCCATATATTAAGTACAACAACTTTATCTATATATATTATTATTAAGCGCCTGTTGCTCCAACCACATTCATACATACATCTAAATACACATATCTATACATACATACATAGATTCATATATACATACATGCATAGATACATACATACATAGATTTCGAAAATCATTGGCTAAGCACTTGGCTTGGCGGCGTCAATTGCTTTTGAACTTATTTGCTTAATTTAACTTGGAGGGACCGTCAAAAACATTTGTCTCCCCCCACACTTGTCCCACTCCACCCATCCCTCTCCTTGTCTCTTCTCTCTGCCCATGTCTGGCATGCATGCCGTACACAAGCCCTGTTGCCGGCGCAAGTGTCAGTAAGGCAACAAGCAAATCACTCAGAGGGGATCAGCATATTAACGCCTTGAACAGAATGTGTTCAACACAACAAATTATTAAAGATATTCCCCAGTGTCTCACAATGGTCAAGGAATCCAAAGGGTGCTTCGAGAGTTGCTTTAAATGGTTGTGTAACACAGAAGATATTTGAAGTTTGCACAAAATACAAATGACGAATGAAAATAAATACCAACAAAATGCGAATGAAATTTTGAAATTTAAAATACGTTTCGTATATCTTTGATATTATGTACCAATTAAAAATATGATTATTAATGAATACAAAATACTCGTAATTACTTGGTACTTGTATTAGCTATGCACCCGTTTTCAAACAGAGTACAACATGTAAATAAATAATTATATTAGCATAAACTTGGCATAATTTACAGATTTAATGTTGCAGTCACTCACTAAGAGCACACTCTAAGTCCGTAAGTGAGTAGCTCTAAAGTCAGAGAACATCGATTTCTTGATTTTATTTTGCCAATGAAACGAAAATAAATGCTAATGGCTCATTTATCATTGCCCCACACACACACCACACACACACACACACAAATACACACACACACACACACACACACAAGCACACACACACACCTTCACAGTCACATGTATGGCTTGTACATGGCACTAATGCTCGTCGCTAGACTCTTTGAGTTTTCGACACTGCCCGGCAAGTAGCATTTTGTTGCACACATGAGAGGCATACTTCTCAGCGCCCACAACTATGTGCAAACAAATATGAAAAGTGCCCCAGCGGCTAATGAAGAATGTGTGTGGAAGGCGCCATGGGCGCTAAACTTTCAAGCAGCTACGTCCGCATGTCGCAACACCTTTGATAAATTGAAAGACTCTGTAACTAAAATTGGGGAGACACCAAACTATGGTTAACTCGACACACATCGAATTGGGGTGTTAATTGTGCGAGCGGAATCCAAGATTTGTAGCGGATGGGGATCCTACTGGTGGTAGCTCGTGCCGGGAGAGAGGGAACTCCTTTCCTACCATAATTTTATCTTTTTAGAGTCCCGGTTATTGGTACCTAACTGCAAAGCAACACATTCAAAATAAATTGCACAAATCCCCACCAAAAGGTTGAGTTTATCATTGGGATCCAATACTATGTGGGAAGTGCGGCAGTTTCGTTGGTTTTGGTTGTTGGTCTCGGGGTGCGAGGTGTTTTTTGCCCCGATAAATAGCTCTTTACCCACCCATCCAATTGGACTACCTGCGATGGAAAGTATTCAAACGCAAATCTTTTTTGTTCAGATCCAATCATGTTTCGGCCAGAAGGATATATAATCTTTTGCGAATTCATGTTTCTATATTTGACAAAATTTGTGCATATTCTCTTAATGGTAATTTCATAGTAAAAAAAAAACCTAATAAAATTATGAGCATACATTCCTTCTTTTTTTTTTGTACTTATACTAATGCAAAGGAATTGTTGTAATTAATTAAAAAGAACAACATTTTTCTTAAAGTCTACTTACAGTTATAAAGTTGCATTCAATTTTCAATTCATTTTTGTTTTTTATTTTTACTTCGAAATTCTTTTTACTGTAGCATAATTTTTCTTAGGTGCTAGGTTTTTTAAGTATTAGAATTCACAGCAACTTTTTCTTTATCGCATACTCTTAATAAATTTTTGTTTGTATGCAATTTTTCAAATTTTTTGTAGTGCATACTTTAACAAATTTTTTAGTGCATACTTTAAGGCAGCTTCAACTTAATCTAAAGCCAACACAAACTAAAAGACGGATAAATTTAGTTATTGTTATTTAGTTAGGGCATTATGGCAAAAAAAAGAATGATTTTGTTCAACGCAAAATATATATATATATATATATATATATATATATATATATATTTATAATTAGTAATATATAATATAATTTTAAGTATTTTTATATTGAGATACGATTTTTTTTTTCTTCGATTTATTTCACTGCATAGTTATCTAGGGTGATAATGTATAAAACGTATAATGTGTGAAAACTTAACAGTCACCTTTGATTAGAATAATTCGTCCATGTCACAAATTACAAGAGAACAAATTCATTTGTTAACTTACATGAACTTACGTGATCTAGCGGTGAAAGGCCCTTCAACGTCGATGGTAACTTCCATTTATATGTATGCAACACATTATAATTTTGCGCGTTTTTTTTCTACTCTTGATATGGGGATGAAGGTGCTACGGTGGCAACGTGCGGCCTCTGGTGATGATATTGATTGATATTTAATATTTTTTCCCGGTCTTCAATAATGTTTATAGCCGGCATTTGGGCGGCGTTCGGTGACGGCACTCCGTACTTTTCGAAAGTATATATGTATATATTTGGTCTTTTATTTCAAAAAATGTTTATTCATTTATTTTTTTGAGCGATTTATTACGCTTATTTATTGAACCACGAGCCACGTGCTTTATTAATATTTATTTCGTCTTTTTACTATATTGGCCCGGGAGGAGTGCAATAACGCGATCGACTTTCACTAAGCCAGGAAAGTTTCAAGAGCGCAGCCGGGCTTAAATACTGCCGCTGAGCAAAGCTCTTGCATTGAGCAACTATCCGAATCTCTACGCTACGTAAGGTATGCAATGGGAATAAGAACAGAAAATCATTGTCTACCATTGAACCCACTACTTTTTCTTCTACTGCTATATTCTAATCGGCATTTACATCGCACCACAACCAAACAACAATTTCGAGCACCGACCATTCCACCTTTCGTGCAACGCCACTGAATATTGGAGGTCCCCAGTGTCAGTAATTCTTAATCATATATGTATATGAAAAAAAATATATATATAAGTAAAATAATAGATAGTAAAACTGGTCATCACTAACTTACTATTAGACGCAAAAAAAAAAATTAAGCTGATCTTTCGATACTAACATTAACAACTAGTTTGAGACATTATTCGATTATTATCGACTGTTGGAAAGCTATTTTTATGGAAGCGCATTATTTACAATTGAATAGTTAAAACAAAAAATCATAATTGACATACTTATTTGTTGAAAGTTATGTAAATTTACATTCTATGCATTACATTCTCTAAATCCATCATTAATGAATACCAATGAATAACAGAATTAATACAGTCTTGAGTCCACAACGCCGGTGATACTTGAGTTTTTATTATCTTCTCCAGGCATTCCCTGAGACTTCGCTCCAACAGTATTTTTAATCAAACAATTAATTTTATTAATTCAAATAAATCTCCATTTTAAAATTCAATACAAGTAAAAAAGAGTTTCACGTCTCCATGACGGTTAAAGTAAATTGGTTAAAGTTGTCACCGCAGTAGAACTTCATTAATTACTGATGAAAAAATGACAACTATAGTTATTAAACAAACAAAAATCAAGCTTCAGAAATGCATAGTAAATAAAATGCAATAATAAAAATAAAAGAAAAAACATAAAATAAATAAATGCGCGTCATTTACGCAGTATTAGATGATTTTCCAAGTAGTCGATCAATCTCCCGAAATAAGCTACCAAAAATTTAGTATTCTCATCTGATGTACTTGAATTGTTGAGATAATCGGGAAACATAGCCATCAAGCGTGCCAAATATGGTGCTCCAAACACCATGGACTTCGACGGCGGAGAGTCGGCGGACACAAGACTCCAGTTAAATATAGTGCATAGTAATCCGCGCACATTCAAGGGAAGCTTGCGAGCTTCAATGTGCGGCGACTTCTTCTTATCATCATTGTCATCGTCAAAAAGTTGTAGGTAGGAAAGGCACTTTTGCAGTTGCTTTTCGCATTCAATGTCGCCCAAAATTGGATTATCGTCGGGATTTATGGATTCATCGGATCCATTCAATGGTGTGCTTTTGAAGTTCTTTATGTAGTCCTCAGAAAGGAAGTGCGATACATACCTACGTTCCTCTTCGTAAAATAACTCATTCAGATGCTCCTCAAAGAAGATCTTTACTCCTTCGGCGACTTTCTTGAGATTGTTGGCAGTTTTCTTTAAACGATCGTATAGCATTTGCGAGCTGACCTTGTTAACGTTGTCGATGGCTAGCTCGACGGTTTGCTGCTTGACGAAGTTCTCCAACATAGTGACGACGGGCAACTGGGAGGGCAGGGTGTGCCGCATCCGGCAGTTTTGGATCAAATTTGCCGCGAGCATTATGTACGTACGCAATCCTTCGCTCATGAGCTCCATCTCACTCTCATCCGTCTCCTCACTCTCATCCATCTTGCGATTGTATGCGCTGTACGTGAGAAGCCGAGATCACACGATGAGTTCCAACCTTGAAATTGTATTTTGTAGTCAAAGTAGCACCAGTTCGTGACGTCCTTTCGCTTGTAGACGGCCAAAACCTAAAGTGAGAAAAAAAGAATTTAATGAAAACTCGTAAGAACCAAACTCGTTTGTGGCAATTGTGTCTCTACGGTCTGAATTAAATATGCCCTAGATCTGAGAACAACGACAAAAGATGTTTGTACATTTCTTGTAGTTATATATTTTCTTAGTTTGAACACAAGTTGCTAAAAAAATTCAAAATCAAATGTGTAATTTTTAAGAAAATAACATTTTAATCAGATCTTCTATTTTACTTAAAGAAATGTATTTGATTTTTTTTTTTTTTTGCTATCGCTGCTGTTTTTTTTTTGTTGTGTGATACACTCTGGAAATGATAACAAAAAATAAACATTTATTGTCATATTCATTCATTCTAATAATTATGAAAATCGCATTTTCCTAAATGCTATTTTTTGGCATGGATGTGTTTTTTTGGTATTCGTTTTTGAGACTCTTCAAATGCATTTTGCATAATTGCTTGGATAGCAATGTGAATTGCACAAAATCGTGACACTGTCCTGTCTGGACAATTCTACGCAGAAATTTCCAGCAGACCTTCACAACAAGCAGCTTATTAAACTATGAAATAAACGGTAATTACTAACTATGTTAAGAAAAAGAAAAGAAAACGACTAGAGCCGAGGTGGTGCAGGGCTGGTAAAATTGCCAAAAATCAGGAAGAGTGTCAATTTAATTGTGATGCCATTTGCACAATCGCATCTCTTGTTGGAGTACAAAATCTGCACTTGAAGTGCTATGACTAAATTTATTCCAAGCTGAGCGCACGCTGTGGCCTGCTCCTGCTCCTGCTCCTAATCCTCTTCCGGCTGCTGCTCTCTTCAGAATTGCCTGCAATGTTGGCTTCAATTTGCAAGCTCTGTCACATTGCGGCATTGACGCTCACTTTAACTGCAACCAGAATTACTTTGTCCGTTGAGTTGAGTTGAGTTGAGTTGAGCTTGCTGGCACTGGCCTGGTGAGTACGGTTGATGATGCTGTCCAACTGCTGGTCAACTTATAAGCTGGACAAAATCCAAAGCAACAGCACGCTCAATGCGCATTTAAAATGGCCACATGAAGTGACTGCAGGTATTGGGACTGGCGGCCAAATGCTTCAAAAATGTGCAAAGGAAGCGCTCCAAAAAGACAGTGAGATAGAGAGTGAGATGCTGAGAGGCAGAGAGGCAGAAAGGGAGTCAGTGAAAGTAGCATCAGAGAGAAGGCAACAATGTGTAGCGTGCTTAAAGTTTGTGCACTATTTCCACTTAGACTAATTAACTGCGCCGTCACTTGACGCTGTTATCCATGTCGTGGATGCCCGGCACTTGCAATTGCAACTGTGCAGATGGTCAACTGGTCAACTGGTCAACTGGTCAGAGAGTCAGAGAGTCAGGGAGCTGCAAAGCCGTCAGTGGGATTGTTGCAGTGGCTCTTAACTCTGGTTGTTGTTGTTGTTGTGGCTATACGGTAATCCGGTCATCCGGTCACTCACTCGCCTGCAGTAGCAAGACCGCAGACAGTTAGTCCCAGCAACATCATTAAAACTCTTTGCTAACTTGAGGCAACGAAGTGAAGGATATATTAATGTGCTCGCTTATTGTGCACTTGCTCTTCCACTCCTGGTCACTTGGCATCAACATCAACAGCAACAGCAACAGCAACAGCAACAGCAACTAAAATAGCAACAATATAATAAAAGCCACAGCAAACAACAAACAGTTTTCGGGAAACTTGAAATTTATAGGAAGTGAATATCAGTGGATTTCGGCAAACTTTGCAATGTCCTTTAATTGTCGGACTCATGAAATATGCTCCAAGTTCTTGTTCTTCCTTTTCTAATTGCTCTCAGGAATATCTACAGCACTGGATGGGATCTATTTTAATTGGAAATCTGTGCTGATTTACACATATGTTTGAATATTTCATTCAATTGACTATATATAAAAGAGGTCACCAAGAATAAACAAATTTTCAATATAACTATTTGAAAATGTTGGGGGGGGGGGGGGGGAGCGTCTTTTTCCTTATCTTCCTTCAGTGAAAGGTTTGTTTTTGTCAGTACATATTTATTTGACACTTTTAATATTTTGCACTTCTATTATTGGTTGTGTTACAGCGACTTTCTTAATGTTAACAATTCAACATTTATGTTATTGGTAACAGTGCTGAGTGCGCTGTGAGGAGGTTGCAATGCAAAGAGAGAGGATGTGGATCGTAGGTTATGTTAAGCCAAAATGACAACAGCTGATAAAGCCTGGCCCAACATAATCCCACATAAACTCTATTAGATCAGCAAAAATGCAAAAATTTGCTTTTGGCCTTTGCATAGCAAAGGCAAATGTAGAAGAAAAAACAGAGTCAAATAGAGTCTCCGATGTGGGTCTCTCGAATGAATTATTCGCTGTACTTCTAAGTTCATTGGCTTTTGGATATACTCGTATGCATATGTGTTAAGGTTGGCGACTTAAGTGCCTTTCGAATTGCATTAGCATACACACATACACACACCCACACCCATAAGGAGATGACTTTGAGGTATGAAATTCGATTATTTGAAATGTTGCATAGAAAGGGTTATTTCTGATTTACTATCTAGAAATGTGCGATTGGCTTACATCGCAATCAGATACACTCTCTCACACACACACACCCACGCAAGGAAAAAAATTGATATGAAGTCGCGTTGCTATTAAATTGATGCAACGAGCCATAACTATCCAGCCATCCAGTTAGCCAGTTACTCAGTTGACCCGCTGACCAGTTGAGCTATTGAGCCGTTGGCCAAACTGAGTGTGGACCAGTTCGGCAGTTGACTATTTTTGGCTGGATTAGAGAACGATGACGGCACGTTCTGCTGCCTTTAAGGAGAATAGGAAATAAAATCAAACGCCTTTGGGCTAGTTGATGGCGTTTCTTCAATTCTACACATGTTTTGCATGCGAAACTTACCGTTTGCTCAGTCAAACAAACACCGCAACGGCAACGACAACGACTACAACTACAACTACGACGACAACAACAACAACAACAGCAAAAAACACCAAACTGCAACAACATGAAGTAAACGAAGACGAAAACGTACAAGAACAAGAACGATGTTGTCTCGGTTCGTTCGTGCCGGAAGTTAAACATTTTCTCAAGCAAAATGTTTGGCATTTCTACAAAACGTACTTGGCAATTTTATTAGCAAAAGCAGAAGGCAACAACAACAAAAACGACAACAGCAGTCCCCAAAGGGGGGAAAAAAATGCAACTGGCTTTTTCCTTTTGGCTTGCACGCAAAGCAAGTCGGCAACAAGGACTGCAACATCGTCAACGTGCAGTCAAAACTTGAAATTTTAATTTAGCCTGCTAACTGCATCCAAAGATAAAGATACAGGCTGTGGAGGTCAGGGCGTTGAAAAGCCGCAAAAGTTATTCAAGCCAAAAACGAATAGCCCAATACAGAAATTGTTGCACGTGCCACAAGAAAATAAGGAAGGCGTGCAAAGGCCATGCAAAGGGTTGCGACAGGCCCTGGCAGGTGGTTAACAGGCTTCTCCGGTTGCTTCTGACAATTTATTTGGACACGCATAAGTCTTTATGCATGTGTATGTGTATGTGCATGTGTATGTGTACGTATGTGTGTGTACATGTATGTTCGTTTCAAATGAAATTTTCAAGTATTCATTTGATTTGTTTTGCTTTTATGAAAATTGGCTGCAGCAACAGTCAAAACGCGCAGCAAGACACAAATATGGTAGCTTTGAAGTAAGCATTTCTATACCAGCTTTGCAACACCTTGCATAGACCATAGACCATGGGACATCAACTAGGAGTAAACATAGAAAATAAAAGCTGATTAAAACGAACAAGCCTTGATGCTAATTTGATTATAGTATCCATTTCTATTACATCCATTCAGCTGGACTGGAATACTCAGTCAGGGAAATAATTAGTTCAGCTTACATTCACTACTCGCAATGTTTTTTTCTGTTTTGTGAATTTCAATAGTTGGAATTGGCTAACTTTGGACAGGCATGAATATCGAGATCTTGATTGATCCATAAACTCTTTCTTGCATTTCCAACACACTTGTTTATATAACTGTGTCAAGTCACATCAGATGGTCCATTCCTTGCGTTACACCCAATGTAACTATTTGTTAGGGGGACGGGTTAAGTGACGCCCATTTACATCTACAAGGTGCCCCCCCCCCCCCCTCCCAAGGAGGAACACACAGCAAAGTTGCCGGCGGCGCCAAAAGGGGACTAGCTGCTAGTCGCGTAGTCTTTCCATCAGTCAGAAGGTGCGTCAAGTGCGGAGTACAAATCAGTGTCAGTGTGAAATGTGCGCTTAAGCCTGAAGTTCTCAACTGCTGAGTATTGGGCTTAAAGCCCTCAGCTCATGGGTCTCAGCCCTCAAGTATCTGGTTTCTTAGATTCTCAAGTGTAAGTCGAAGCATCCTCAACGTCAGCGATTTTCAGCATTTGTTGTCGTCCTTTACAGCTTTTTTTTGTGTGTGTGTGTTTATATGAACTGCAAATCAGGTGCAATTTGCTTTCTCTTCTTTATTCCAATTTTCTTTTCCCTCCAGCGCATTTGTCTGCTGTAACTAAGATTCACTGCGCCGAGTGAATATGTATTCAAAATGCGTAAAATGAATTACTGCGCTCATAAGCTAAATCTCGCTAAGCATTGGGTAATCGCCAATACTGTTGGCGCCAATAAATTACTATAAATTATTCTACTTATGAATTCATTCTGAAAACTCTCTTGATTTAAAGCTGGATTATTCTCAACTTTAGCCTAGTTAGCAGGCTATGTGTATACACTATATTAGTTTTTTTGTTACTTATATTATTAGTATGTTTAGACTTCACAATAAATTTCGATTTTCTGAGTGCACATCTATTTACATAAGCATGTAAAATGGCTAATGTACTAGCATGAGAGAGCACACAACAATTTAAAGTTCATATCTATAAAAAGGTAGTTTAAAAGTTTTCATCCATCAAATTAAGAATTGACAAACACATAAAAAGTCACTCGGCTACACTCTATTTCCCTCTGACCAACGACTTTCACATTTGCGGTGGAGTGTGGCATGTGTGGAGGGTATTCTAAAATGGAAATACACTGTGTACATATTGCATTGTTTTGAGAATCAATTTCGATCGAAAAATAAATTTTATTTGAATACAAAAACCTGTGTTGAAAAAAGAGAATATTTAAGTTTTTAATCTTAATATAGATCTAAAAGTGTCATCATCTAATGAACCACGGTTTTTACATTCTGGTAAATATGGTTAAAGAAACGGGAAATGGCTTGTGAAGGCCCATACTCGTAATCGTACGGGAATACAAAATACGTCGAAGTTCCCTCGTTTCCACGAGTGTTTGCCTTGTTGCTGGCGTCCTTTTACCCATTGTCCGAATGCACTTAAAGCGCAAATGGAAATCGAAAAGCAAAAAATGGCGACAGGCCGCATAAAATGTTAGTACTGTGTACGTAATTGAAATGGCATTTACCATTAGCCAGTCAGAGGTTGGCCAGCGACATGGGGCAGGTACACGGACAGTGGCAGCGACAGGGGCAGCGACAGGGGCAGGGGCAGCAGCAGTTGGTAGAGCTGTGACTGGCGCCCAAAGGGGCAGATTGTGGGTAAGTTGGTTCAGTTGTAGTTGGCTGTGATGGTAGCTAATGCCAACAAAGGTGTGGCTGTTCCAGGCATGCAGCCACACGAAACCCAAAACTTAATAAAAATCAAAGAACAAGGAGTGGCAACGTCGAGTCGCCTCGCAGGCAATGCGAGTGTGAATGGGATTTGGAATGGGAATGGGAATGAGAATGAGACTGAAACTGACTGCTGGTCACTTGAAAAAGCGTAGCAATAGATGTTAAAAACCAACCAAGGGGGAAATGTGGTAGAGAAGGGGCCAAGTAATAGACAGGTGACAATAGAGGGGCGGGGGAGAGGGGTATGTGACTTGCTACAAAACTAAATGATTGAAAGCTTTCACTTGTTTGCGTTTTTAAGGCATGGCACACTCGCTTCATGTGTGTGTGTGTGTGTGTGCTTGCCCCTCTTCATCCCTCGTGGATAAAAGTTGTCAGTAATTTGCATTTAGCTTTGGCTTTCGCTCAGAACGGCTGAGTGCAACAGCGACAAGCGACACAATGAAAACTAATAAACTAAGCAAATGAACTGCATTTTTGATGCTAAAAGTCCATCAGTATTGAGTGAAGCAATTGAAGCAATACCACAAGAGGACAAGTCACGAGTCGTTTTAGCTGAAAATAAAATTATGTGACCCATTTAGGTTGGCTAGCATGCTTGAAGTAACAACTAAGTAAATTAAGGATTAATATAAAAAAAAAAAAACATAAATTCTGTTTTGATTTTTTTTCGCACTGTGTAGCTTAACAATTTGCTGAGTTCTACTCAGTTGCTGTGAGCCTTCTCATTCTATTTAGGGAAGCTGCTCGGAAGCAATGGCAAGTAAATAATTATATAACAGTATATTTATATTATCCCGTTATTCATACCCTCAAATCGTTGGACAAACATTCAGTTGATTATGTTCAATATTGGGAAAATCATACGCTCACATCTAATAGGGAAGGGAAACGATCTTGATTGAATTAAATCAAAAATTATAACTAATTTGTACGTCAGTTTCATCTAAAACGTTGCTGGTCCCAAGTTCTCCGTGGCAGTTTTCCCCATTTCCCATAGAGTCTACGAACAAAGCAGCCTTGTATTCATGGCCAGCAGCTCCCAGCTCCCCCTCGTCGGTTTGTTGTTGGTTTTATTAGTTGCTGTCGCGCCTTTTACTATTAATTAGAAATGAAATTTTCTTATCATTTCTTGTCGTCCGGACGGACAACAACAGTTTGTCTGCCTTGGCGTCTGCTACAGATGCCAGCTAGCTGACTGGCTGACTGCAGTTTAGAGCCAATAACCTGAAACATTTGTCGTTAATTGTTTCGGGGCGGTTATTGTTATTGGGACGGCGTGCTAAGTGCCCCGATCACCACCTGTCTCCCCCCGTTGGTTGCCCCTATCCTGTTCATGACTTTCAATTTCAATGGCGCTCACTCACATTTCAGTACTGGGAATGGGAAGCAGGAACACATCGTCGTCCACTTGTTTACAACGCCGGAAATTAATGGTGACACTTTATTGGCGCTCAATTGTCTTCGCCTCCTTTGCTTCTTTTATTTTGCCCTGTATCCATTAAATGAATAAATTGGGTATACTTATGATAGACAAAGGTTTTGCCTTAACCCCCTAAAATACAGTGACGCACAAATCGCCTGTAAAAATCTCTGTCACTAGTCCGCTCGATATTTCGAAGAATATTGGCATATATTTTGTTGGTTGTCTATGATTTTATGCAGAGTATCTGGTTCCTAATACGTTATCAAAAAAGTAGATTTTGTTTGCCCAAGAGCATATTTTATATGGAGGCTTTTAGGCTCATAATTATTGATTGTGCTTTGTGTATGCAGGGTATCTTTTACGCCGAGTAAATCGCTGAAAGTGGTTTTCGGCTGATACTTGTTTGCCACAGTCGTCGTCGTCATCACATACAAAAACACGTTAGCATGGCAGAGCCGCATCCCGTGCGTCCCCGTGTGCCCAGAGTCCTGCGTCAGTTCTTGGCGCGCGTCCTGCCGCACCCTGGCTGCCACAACTACAGCTACAAAAATCCCAAAAAAAAAAAAAAAAAAGGATTGACGTGCGCATTTTAGTCACGCTGTCGTGAGTTTAGCCTTTTGCCATTTTAGCTGATTGTTTTTTCCTCTGTCCCTCGGTGTTGTTACTGCTGTTCTTGCTGTTGTTGTACTTTTGCTTAGGGCACACGCCATGTCACCAGCGCCTCAATGTATGGGTAACATAATATTTTGTTTATGTTTACCCAATTTGATTATATTTATCACTATCACTAACTAAACCAGCCCAAGTTTTTCTAGCGCGGCTCACAGTTTGTTTTGGGCGTCATATGCAAATTTACATTATCTATTTTTGTGCGTTTGGAGAAAACCGTAAACACACACAAGCACACACACGCACACCCACACATGCATATAGACATATACATACATATTGTACATAAATGACGCACATATAAATATACATAAGTTTCGCAGAGCAAGATCGCTTGAGCTTTATTATTCAGCTTGCATTAAATCTTCTTGCAACTTGAATTGAATACTCGACTAGGAGACACACAAGTATTTAGTGGACTGATGTAAATGGAATGATGTAAGAACGTTTAGGTTTTTTTTTTGCACTGTGCAAAGTCCAAATCGCAAATTGAGATTGCCTCGTTGTTGCCGTGTGCTACTTAAAATTGCCGAGGCTCACACAATCACTTCACAACAAAGCTTAAATTCCAGCTCCGCTTGCAATGGCATCTTTGCTTTTGGCACGAAATGGTGCATTAAAGGTGAAAGAGAAGGAAGATACAAGGCCCGCCCAAATCCATTCGAAGCCAGCATGAAAGCATTTTACATACTGGAATGTCCACTCGTTGGCAAAGTCCACCGTGTCTTTGTTCACGCTCACTTGCAATAACTGTGTTGCACCAGAGCACACACACTTTAAGACTGTTCCAATTTCTAAGATAATGCGTCGAAAATATTGCAGGATTTGCGTGTTAACAAAATAGCGGATAAATGAAAAATGCAGCTATGTATTGAGCAAGCGCGCGTGATTGCGAATATGTACGCACCGTTTCTAGTGTGCCCTAATGCGCTATGCATGTGTGCGAAGAAACAGCTATATTTTTACCGTATCGCATATACTCTTGAATGTGTGCGAAGAAACAGCTATGTTGCTACCGGATCGCGTATACTCTTGAATGTGTGCGAAGAAACAGCTATATTGTTACCGTATCGCGTATACTCCTGAATGTGTGCGAAGAAACAGCTATATTGCTACCGGATCGCATATACTCTTGAATGTGTGCGAAAATATCAGCAGCACTCCATACCAATTACACATACCAATTTAAGTTTTAACGGGACCACGCGCTCACAAAGACCACGTGCTTTAAAGATTTCCACATGTATTGTCTGCTTAAAATTTTTTCGTTGTGACAAAAATCATGGTTTGTATATTAAGAAAAACTGATTGAACTTTAACCCCAAATATTTAACAGAAAGCAAAACGAATTTGTTGCACAACTATTCGCTTAAGCCCCTCACATGGCATTCAACGAAATACAAAAACTTTCGGAGTTAGGAATAAAAAATAAATCAGCAAGCAGTAGATGTTGAAGTTCTTGGAAACAGCCGTACACAAACAACTACATACAAACAAACACAATACCAATAAGTGAAGGGAACACATAACCTCGTAATAGGTGCCATCAATTGGCAAATGGGGATCCGAAAATTGCAGGCCACGCAACAGTGGATGAAAAATTGAAATGAACTGGGGGATTTTGGGCAATGCAATTCAATGATTATTTTATATTATGGCATTAAAATTAAATTAGTATTGAAGCGTTAGTCAAAGCTACGGATTTGACGTATGTGCTTGAACATGTGAATATGTACATGCATACATACATATACATATATAAATACATATATATATATGTACATATGTACAGCAACAATTTGTCGGTGAAAAAAAGCGGTAGAATCGACACTCAAAAGCGCGCGAATTTCGCGTTGCAATGACGCGAACATTTCGGAATCCATTTATTTTCATCATTGCACGTGACTTTGCATTAATATTTTTTTAATACCCTGCGCACCAAATGATTAAAAGGTATCCTTACCTGAATTGCAGTTAGATGTCCTTAGTCCAATCGCTCTGTTTGAAAAAGCACTGAAAAAACACGTTGATTTCCACTTGCTTCTTACAAAATATAATTTGATAAATTCCTTTCGGTTGAAGCTGCAGAACGCTTTGTGTGAAGTAGACCAATAACAGGACGCTACTGATGTGTTGCTCAGGCTGTAACATAACATCTGTAACCTAACATGCAACTATGTGTTTAACATTGTTATCGAAGTCGATCGATAACAATTGTGTGATGACTAACAGAAAGAAGAAGAGCAGTTAACAGTTGTGCACAAAGAAAATATTTCGGACGTGTTTTAAGATATACATATTATTTAGTTTTGACGATATGCATTTGGATGTTCTTTAAATATTTGTAAAGGGTATCTACAGTCGAGCACTTTGCTCTAAAGTGCACATGTTATAATTGTTATTATTGTTGAAAGAGCGACAACCCTAAAAATGGCCGCCTTTCGTTGCTACCAACTTGTGTCAAGTTTTTTTTAGCATGTCGGCTGCAGCAATTTGGTTTTCATTTTACTTAATTTTTCTATATTTGAAAATCAATAGAAGGAACTCTCAACGGTAGAATGCATTGCATCGTAACGCAGCTTAAATACACTTCGATCTTAATGCAATTTATCTTAAATCATTTATGGAAAATTTAAATAATTGTCAAACTGTGACGGAGAGGTAATTGCGTATCAAAATGGAAAAAAAAAACAGCCCGTTTTAAATTAAATTGTCAGCTTTTTAGCCTAGCAGCTGGACTCTCACTGCATTAGTGCAAAAGGTACACTGCACTTAGCTCTGCACATTGTGCAACGTTGGGCTTTCGAAATGAGCAGCGCTTTTTAATGACTCAACGTTTCTTGACTTTGATTTGAATCGTAGCTGGGTCTGGGTCTGGGCAAGCCAAAGGCGTTGGATTTGAACCCGCTTTTTGTCGGTTGTCAAAATAACAAAGTGCTTTTGGCCTTTGGCAACAACAACACCAGCAGTAAGTGCAGCGACAGCGCTGCCAACTGCAAAAACTGTCGATGAATGTTAAAGTTAACAAGTGACGGAAGTAAATTTACTGAGCAAAAAATATTAAAAGGCAAGTAAGCAAAAAAAAATATGTATATATATATATATATATATGTATGTGTGTATGTGTGTGTGCGTGTTCTCGCCTTAAAAAGGCAATCACAAAAAAAAGAGCAATACGTACGGCTAGCAAAAAGTTGGCTTGAAAACCCTTCAAAGAAACCGCTGCCAACAAAATGAAAAAAATGCCGAAAATGAAATACCCTTAAATACCCGAAATTTTCAGTATGGATACAATTTAATATATTTAATGTTCTTGTACATGACTTTTTCAAGCTGCATAAAATACTTTATAGGTGAGATAATTTCTTGCACACACCGTGAAAATATTGTAATGGAATAAGAAACAATAAATAGAACTTATGCGGGTTGCCTTCTAGAAGGTGTAGGCGGATGTGAATTGCGTGTGTGAGTGTCTGAGTGTGTGAGTGTGTGAGTTTCTGAGTGTGTGAGTGTTTGAGTGTGGATGTGTGCGTGCCAGCTTAAATTTAATGTAGGCAATAATGCAATTCAGTTAGCAATGTTTAAATTGCACGCAACCAAAGCTGTTAAATATTAATGTTAAATATCATATGAGTATTTTATCTACTTTTTCTCAGAAATATTGTATTTTCTGACAGTTACTTTTGCAGATTTGCTCAAAGTCTGTTCAAAATCGTACGCTTTATCTTTTCATTTGAGTTATGGTCTCCTTGGATAGAAATATATACACTGCTGTGTTCAAATGTAAATGTACATATGTATTTATATGTGTAAGCCAATTTCGTTATTTATTTCTACTCTTTATAAACTAAGGTAATCATTAATCTCTCTCGCTCTCTCCCTGTTTCTTGCTATCTTTATCTATCTAAAACGTTTTCGCAGTTCCTTTTTGCTATTGCGTCCAAACCTTAGCGTAGCTTTAAGATAGTCCCTGCATAAATATGTATAACTTGAAGCTCAAGTGTCGCTTATCTGAGTGTGCTCCTGTGCTGCTGCAAATATAAATTGGGTGTGAAATCAATTGACGTTTTGCTTTTGTGTTTGCTTTCGTTACAGTTCTGCATGCAGTTAGCTGGGAGGAGTGGTGGACCTACGATGGCATATCAGGTAAGTTATCGCCTTCAGAAGCTGGTTGGCTCTTAACTTTCTTGCGTTTGCACTGCCCTGAATTGTACCAAGTTCAAATATTCACTCAATGTTTGTTTGCTTGTCCATGTCGAATGCGCTTTGGGGTAACTTTTTCAGTTGTAATTTTTTTACGGCACCATCTTCCCATCCCGCCCCCCCTCAACTGGCTGCGTGCTCATAAATACCAGAAACAACAAAGTAGATTTGAATCAAAGCTTACGGCGACAACAAAAATGGCAACAAAATCAACAATAAAACAAAAGTGTTCCCTTGTCGGAACTACTCGACTAGAAGACGGACACATATACGTATATATATACATATATATATATATAGTTATATACAAATAGGACAAATAGGAAACCAAAACCAAAAAAATACGTTTATTATTCGATTGGAATGCAATGATTTTTCATTCAATTCACTAATTTCTGTTGCAATTGATATGACAATATCTTTATTAATCCAATCAACTTGCAACGCACACAACAACAATTTCAAACGAGTATTTGTCAAGCTTGTAAATCTTAAATTTATATATATATATGTATGCCTTATCAGAATCATCAATAGTAGATCGACTTCTGAATGTGATACATCATACATGGATACTTTTTGGGCAGACCAGAGATGCCTCTTTCTGTGTGTCATATTTGCAAAGAAACAAATACATACATACGTGGAGCGGCAGGTGCTGCCTCTGATTGCCACACGAGAACTGCCGACTTCAAATTGCATTTTGTGTGTGTGCATGTATTATGAACGCTACCTGGAGTGTGCAACAATGTTTGCATGAAATAACATAGCATGCTTCTTGGAGTTTTAAGCAGCACCACCAGCATCAGCCGTTCTCCAGTTGCCGAATCTTATCCCTTGTCGTTCTTGGGGAACGTTTTCACAAACGACTGAAACTGCACGCGTGAATTGTACAGTGAAGCCAAAAGAAGATGGAAACGATGACGAAACCTGGCCATGACTAAAACTCGACTGCTTGTAACTTGGCCCATTGTGTGAGTCTAAGTCTGAGTCGGCATCTTGATTGGCAACCGCTGCAATCAAGCCCACTTCAGACACTCCGGTCCACACTCACATCTCTGTCCAGCACACACCTACTCCATGTCTGAGCAAAAAAGAAAAATGAAAAAGTCATTGTGTCACAAGTCAACAGGGCAACGTGAATGCGTCCTGGGAGATTATGGCTAGACGCCAGTCCTGTCTGCCAGTCCAGTCGAAGACAACGCCAGATAAGTATGTCTACGTTCCCATACCCATTCCTGTTCCCGTTCCCGTTCCCCTAACCCTTACACTTTCCAACGGCCCACTCCGCCGTTCGTTTTAATCTCATTAGAGACAACGGCGACGCCATTTGCACAAGACAAATGCATAAATAAGTTCAAGTGCCTTGAATTGCGAATTGGATTTCAGAACCAAGGAAAGCAAGGGCAACTATGACCGTTGCAGTCGGTTCAGTTCACCGACCATGCAATACCTTCCTCTAGTAGATCTATGTAAATGATCAAAGCTCATTTAACCAGCTCCCAGTAAATGTAGATCCGTGCTGTAGGAAACAAACCGGACGTAACTTTACACTTTGCAAAATCATATCTGAAATATGAATACTATAATATACAGATACAACAGAAAACGGGAAACGGGAAACTGGAGTGTGAGGAGGATATGATATACAGGGTATTGCCTAGTTGGGCACCGTCTTGAGTCGAGCACACTTGTTTAAATATGTATTTATGACCAAGTTGGAAAAAATGCGAAAGCATCCAAAATTTAAGTGAGACAACAGCAAGAATATTTTGCAAAAATGCTCAACTAAAAGATACCCTGTAACGGTGACTATCTATGTCATATGTCGGTGTAATGTCTATCTGCCAGCTTGATCCGCTTGCTCACCAGATATGTGAGAGAGGGAAGCGAGCCGACAACACAAACTTGAAATGCAATGGGTAGTAAAACATGCGCACACCTTTAGTGTAAGCCCCTGTAAAGCAGTCGATGGTGTTTTTGTAACACGTGTTGTCAACAAATTGCAACCAAATCCGTGCAAAACTTTGTCTCTCTTTGGCATAAATAAATTTGCATAAGCATGGCATACTACATGAGTGCTATCGCTGCAAAGCGATGCTGGTGTTGCGGCCCGTGTTGATGCCAGAGAGTGCCCTGTGGGATTGCCACTTGCAATGGGACTGAAATTGGTAAAGCAGCAGCACCACCACCACCAGCAGCAGCACCAGCACCAGCATCAGCACCAGCTTCAACGATTCGGATTGGGAATGGGATTGGGAATAAGAACTGCTCTTGGATACAGTTGCTTCGTCTGCGCTTAAAGCGCGTCTAATGCGGCACAGAGTGCTGCTTCTGCTGCTGCGTCTGAAGCTACTGCTGCTGCTGCTACTGCTGCTGCTGAGTCTGCTTGCTTGGAACGTGCCGGTGGCTTAACATGATTTGCACGAGCAACGAGCCAAATAAATGCAAGTCAAATATATATGTATGCTTAAGCGATGGCCACGCAGGGCACTCCGAGTGCAGTTCAGTTAGCACAGTATCTCGAATGCGAGCAGACGCTCGGCCCCAGCCACTAATGTTGTTAATGGCTGCTAAAATCGTTTGGCAATTGCCTCATTGACTCGACTGCAGCCCGCAATTTAATAGACTTAACTTGCAGTTTTCCCCCCTCTCTCTCTCTCTCCCTTATCTCTTTCTGTTTGTCTGTCCATATCCCTCTCCCTTTCCCTCTTAATGTTGCTTGAGGTCAACAATCGTTTGAGCGCGAATACGTGGCATATCTTTGATTGGAGCTTTTGATTGCGCTTGTCGATATAGCCGCTAAAACATATTGATCCCATCATGCCTCCGATTCGCAATCCTCGATGCTCGATGCTTGATGCTCGATGCTCGATGATTTTGTACGTGCAATTTAGCAGGTTAGTAGGAACACGCATGCATCATCTGATACGGTTGCATCAAAGCGGTTTTCATGCATCTGGAGAGCATAACGAGACTCAATAGACAACAAGACCAGTTGGTACAGATTTTGAGATACCAATGGGGCTCAACACAAAACAGGCCAATACATACATAGACATAGATACTTATGTACATAAGCATTGTATTGTTATTTTGTTTATTTTTTACAAAACAAGTTTTAAATTGAATTTGGTCAGCATTTACACGAAATACTTAAAAAACATTTAAAACAAATCAAGTGAAGCTTTTTTTAAGTGCCTGAATCAGCACTAAGAAATTCGACTGCCTGAAATGGCTTTGTCAATGGTTAACCGATTTTCCTACTGCATTTGAAACTTTAAATTTAGCTTTAAAAAATATATACATTTTACACAAAAACTTTATTTTATTTATTTCTGGAAAAAATAACGGTGTTTTTGTAACTGTAAAGCAGACCTTAACCGCATTAAATCAGCGACTAAAAATTGGTTTTTACTTTTCCAGACAATGGTAAAATTCATTCTAGTTCAAAATCCAAGGAATTATAAAGTTTTTATTCTTGTATGCCCAATAGATAGATACTGTATGTATGTAACCAAGACAAGTACATGTTTTCCACATGTCGTCCATCCTGTGTGCATGTGTCGTGTTAACTAAGTAAACCGCATGAAATTAGAGCAATCAATGCGGGCTTCAGACGCAGCTCGGTGTCTGTTGGCCACAAAGCAAACAAACCCACACCTCTACTACTCTTGCTAGCTCCACCGCTAAAATCAAACAAATCCAAAGCCAAAGTCTGACCCAAAGTCGAAACCAGAACCAACCCGTACCCAACCAAAACCCAATAAAACCAACACCTATGCAGACAAATATTTTAATAGCTTTAGTTAAGAGCAAACTCGCTGGGTGGCTTTCGTTCAGCCGTTTAGGTCCATATGTGTAAGTTTTCCTGCCCAAGTTACCTCCCTCTCTATCCCTCTCTCTCTCTATCTCTCTCTCTCTCTCTCTGACGGTCTCTGTATCTGTCTCTAGGCCACCACCCAGTTGGTGAACATATTTGGCATGGCTTGCGGTCAGCAGCAAACTAGAGTTGTGGATTAGATAAGACCAATTTGGTACTGGGTCAAGTGTAAAAATGTATTAAATGTTTCCCAGAATGATTATACATTTATCGATGAGTTATATATATACATAATTATCAGTTTGACTAGCGCACTTCCCTGCTGGATGCCTCATTAAGTTATTTAGGTATTCATTTGGATGTACTTACGCCATAATTTGAGAACCTAGCAAAGCATCATTTTAATGCTAGATTTAAGCTAAGTTCCTCGACTGTGATTAACTTCAAATTAGAATGTGGATTCCAGTTATCCGATCGATTTACAGCCAAGCTTCACAACTTTAATCCAAACTTCATTTATCTGCATTGATGTCGCCAGGTCTGTGATTGTGCTTGAATTCTCGTAAGTTGAATTAATTCGTTGTTTTCAAAAGCCTCTGTACAAAATAAGTTATATGAAAAGATTTGCGCAAAAAAAAAAAAAAACAGCAAACATCTGTTTAAACGGAAACTTGTCAAGTGGCAAAAAATTTAAATTCCATATATGCGCCAAATACAACAATTTCAACTTTTGCTTTTGGCGAACATCCTGTAATGACAGATGGCAATGTTAACTTGGCATCTTTTTCGTAGCTTTTGCCATACGTGACTTGGTGTACATATGTATATCTCTATATATTGTATAGAACTCCAAATAATTGCCAAATTGTTCACGTTATAAGGATGCTAAATGCTAGACTCAACTTTTGTAAAGATGCTAAATTCTCCCGGATTGTATTTCTTGAATTACTTTTTAGCATATATTCATCGGTTTCACTTTTTTTAAGGTGGCCCATTTATATTGCTCTAGGTTTTATTTTTAAATATCTTAAAGACCCAAACAGTGTTGAAATCTTGTAAAGTTTTGTGAATTATTGGCATTAATTTAAATTTGGCTTATCAATCCCATTCCATTTCGTTGGCATTGTGTAAGGAAATATTTCGACAGCAATTAATTTTGTGTTTTATAATTGAAATTATTGTTTGCAGGTCCCGCTTTTTGGGGTCTCATCAATCCGGAATGGTCACTCTGCAACAAGGGACGTCGACAGTCGCCGGTCAATCTGGAGCCGCAACGGTTGCTATTCGATCCCAATTTGCGTCCCATGCACATTGACAAACACAGGGTAATTTGATTAATACGAATATGGCTTAAAAGTATTTCGTTTTAATTTGGAGTTTTGGGTTTTTATCGTAAGCAAATCCCTATTATCACGTACAGAATATTAAGTTGCAGTATTTCCTCGACAGATAAGCGGCATCATAAGCAATACGGGTCACAGCGTCATCTTCACGGCCGGCAACGATACGGTGGCTAATTACGATGGCATGCAAACGCCAGTGAATATATCCGGTGGTCCACTATCTTATCGCTATCGTTTCCATGAGATACACATCCACTACGGACTGAACGATCAATTTGGATCCGAGCACAGCGTCGAGGGTTACGCATTCCCAGCGGAGGTGAGTTGAGTTGCTTGTCCATTTAAATTATTTTTGTAGTTTTTCTTTGAGGTGCATTTAGTGAGCCCACATTTCGAATTCGACACTTTGACGTCTGAAATGCTTGGAGACATACCCGACATTTTTGCGCCTATTTTTGGGAATGTGTCGCCCATCAGATTGTGCGCTCCTCTTCAGCAATTCAATTGTGTGTGTCAGCAGGAAGAGCTGAGGCTGGCCCGGGTTGGGGGCTGGATGGAGTCAGGCGTATGTCAAGTTTTCGAATTTGTCGTCGCCTCGACTTTCGTCTTTATTTCCTTCTGATTCTGCTACATTTGGCCGGTGCCATTGTTATACTCACTTGTACTGTAACTTGTTAGCTCGCCTGCTCAAATATTTACACAGATAAACGAGCGGAAGTGTATTTGATCAGCAGTTAACGTACTTGCCTAATGCCGATTTGCCGCTGTAGTCAGTCGCTCAACATACCAGGTCTTAAGGTACTCAGTGGCAAAGTGCGCTTTTGCCCGGCTGCCTCAATATTGCTATCATCCGAGGGCAGACGGACGGATAGACGGACGGACGGACGGACGGACGGACGGAGCCCTTGTGAGTTTCAACAATATGGAGTAGCTTGAAGTTTGTCCTTGTGCTGCATACCATTTCAATATCATTCACACATCTTCTGTTAATAACAAAGCACATGCTTTATACAGTAGTATGCTGGTTATCCTGGAAAGAGGAAACTGTCTATGTATGCACATATGTATCTGATTAAGACTTTTCTAAGGACGAATCCCATTCGAATATTATGCATTGTGGACATTATACCAAATTCTCGGCCGATGAGTGATGTGCGTTTGTTGATTTCGCCGCGCTGTGGAAATGCCTGAAAATATTTTATTGTATTACTTTTACATTGTTTTTCATCATCAGGGGCATATTCTGGTGTCATGTGGCACAGGCAACGGGCGCAGGTACCGGCAACGGCAACGGGAATGGGAACGGGAACGGCAACGGGAACTTTCACTCGCATCCTACATGCAGACATGAACTCAGACACCTTGCCTGTTCGGGTTGTCAGCCACATCAGTTTGTGCTGTTGCTCCGGCTCCTGCTCCCGCTCCTGCTCTTGTTTTGTGCCCCAATTCTTCCACTCCCACTGGTCTTGTCTGGGATGCCTGATTTATTTAGCCTGGGCACAGCGTAGGCACATGTGAGCTTTTTCTGGCTGCCTGCTTGGCCCGGAGGCAGACTCGTATTCTCATTGCTTGTTGTTTGGCAAATATGATTTTGGCCCCTCTTTTATTTTTGATGTCAAGTTCAGGGGTATACACGTACATGCACACACACACACGCATACACACACGCACACACACGCACGCACACACACAAACATTTGTTTCGCTCAGTTGATTTGCAAGCAGCTTATTAAAAATATGTAAATACGCGAGCCGAGGCGAAAGATGAAGGGGACACAACAACAACAACAACAGCAACAACAACAACAACAACACGAACAACAACAGCAACAACAACAACAACAACAACAACAACAGCAACGCGAAAGGTTGAAAATTGAAATGCTGTGCCATTTTGAGACGCATTCCGTGGCCTGCTAATTTGACGAGCCATTTGCAGATTCGAATTCAGATTCAGTTTGAGGCCTCAGACATGTGTTCAAGCAGCTGGCACTGATGGTCCTCTTAGCTGCTCTGCTCTGCTTTGCCTCCCCCCCTTTGTGTTAAATGATCATCATTGATTTTACTGCCCAGCCCATAACAGACAATGGCTGCCAGGGCAGGGCCAGTGTGAGCCGAAGAGTTCCATGCCGGCATGTCAACAAATGGCAGCAAATTTCTCTCAGTCATTGTCGTCCTGCTCCTTACTCTTTGCTTCTGCTCCTCCCAACTTCTTCCTCTTCTTCGACTGCTTCTTGTGTATTTTCACAAGCTGGCCCGGTCAAGCTCTTGTGGCCATAATGTGCAGCTGTTGCCAATTTGTAAGTCGCTGCATATGCAGCTTATTCGTCTAATTAGTGAACGCCATTGGTAATTAACTCATATTACAATGCGGCACAATGGGCCAGTTTGCCAAACTTGTTGTGAATATTAATCAAATTAAAGGCAGGCCATAAAAAACCGCAACATATCTGTGTGCTAGCTGATAATAATGCCCAATGTGTGGAATACTCTTTACTACTCCATTCCAAGTCTCTACTGAATTTCGCATCTTTCGTACTAAATTCACAATTTCTGTTCATCAATTTTACTTAATCACCTGCTCATCAACTTGCCGGAAAACATACAAGTATTGGAATCTTTTAATTGCCCAACAATCGAATAACAATTATTGCGCAGGTTTTTATAAGTTATCATTTCTCAAGGAATGTACATTAAACGAATATATATATATATATATATATAAGTCAATGGGGAAACCCATCTGTCGAATATTTAATTTTCATGTGAAAAATATATTAATCAGAATACATTTTAAATTTCAGCACCTAAATCTGCATATTAGTCAGCGAAATGATATTGCCATTAAATTAGATGGTCCTCAACATTCCAGTACATTCCATGTAAATGGTATTAGAGATCGGTAAAGGGTTTATATATAGCTAACATATATCTATAAAGGCAACAAAAAAAAAACTATTTCTTTTAGGCTTAGCATAAATAAATCAATTATTTTCGATATTCTTTGGAAGCTTTTGCGTGAGACCGAATCGAACAAATAACATTATTTATTAATTATAATACTATAATTATATCGAGCAATACCGTTACGATTCGAACTTGCTCAGTGAGCTGAACTTCATTTAATTCGTTGTCCAACGCAAGCGATGCTTGCAAGCTTTAAGTTTTTTTGTCCAACTGTTTCTAGTTGCTTCCACAAATTAATCATGTGTCGATTGGGGCAATCAGCTATTTTATGGGCACGGCCAAATTGCGAGCGGTTTTAATGAATTCGTAATTGGCAATTTTAATTAATCCAACGAAAATCCCGCACAAGATTACAGCGGACATGTCCTGGTATTCAATTTGTGCGCCGTTGTCAATTGATACCACAGCCTACCCGCCTCACCTGTCGTGGGCGTGGCCAGGAGTTGTTTCTATTTCTATTTCGCGTTTGGCATTATGCAAACAAGTTGCTGGTTTTTGCTTGTTGTTTGATTTGCTTTATTTGTGTTCGTTGCGGTAATTCTGCACTTATCTTGTGGGTAAAATTTAATCACTTGACACACTCGACGCACCTCTTCACCGTGCATCCTGTGCCTTATTGCCTCCTTGCCTCCTTGCCTCCTTGTCTGTTCGCCTCTTTGCCTCCTGTGCCATCTACAGTCTACTGTTTCCCCGTTTTAGTCGTTTAGGCGTACACTCTTGCCTCCTGCTTAATGGACTCGATGTTCACGTTGGCATCCCCCTTTCCCTTTCCCTTTCCCTCTCGCTCGCTCGCCGGTTGCTGCGGTCTCCACCATCCATCTGCAGCTTCATCCTTTTGCAACGTGGCAACGTTCACAACCCAAAACGACCGACGTGACCGACGGCTTAGCCATTAATTTACGCGCTAACCATGAGGTACTTAAATATCCAAATGTATCTGTATTTGTGCTTTCCACTTCAACATACACACACAGACACACACACACACACACACACACACACACACACACACACACACTAGCATGCTAAATATTTGCTGGTAATGAGGTCGTGTTGTAAATTTATGTTTGATTTGCCGACCAAATTTAAAGTGGTTGTTCAACGCAATTTTCATTGGCTTTAATAAGTTTTGTGATGAGTCTAAAATTAAGCATTTTACAAGCGCATTGGCATGAAAATTTGATTGGAAAACCTTCATTATGCAGCAGCAATAAAATTTAAATATTTGCAAAATTGTGACCAAATAAGAAGCCAAAATCGGACAATGCTTTATAATGATGTGCCTGAGAGCCTTACAATTACATCATTCAATCATAAATACAAGAAAATCAAAAAAAAAAAAAAACTGGATTTCAAATAACCAAATTCCATATTGTGTTTGCCTTCAGCCACTTGGCCAACTTGATCAATACTCTGAACAAGTTGACCACACTGAGCGACACTTTAAGAACCAGCACTTTAATTACCCCCCTCAAAAGGGAAGGCAACACGTCCATTAAAAATGCCAGCCAGGCAATTTAAGATCTCTGCGCTGCTCATCTTTTCATATGAGCGCATTTTAAAACGACAGCAAAAAGGAACATTTGCTATTTTGCTGGTGCCTTAACTCTTGATGTTGCTGTTATTGCTCGCAATTGTGCTTCCTGTTTGTGAAGCGCATAATTAGCAGCAAGTGCTTGCGCCATCAGTACTCCAGCGTACACACTCCCACACACACACACACACACGCACACAGCCACACGCACAGACTATGTCCGGCAGCATCTGACAACTCTAGCACTGCACTGCACTGACTGAATTTGTGTGTGTGTTGGGGACACAATGTCCCCATGTGCGTTGTTGGGCTAATTTGCTTCATTTGTCTAGAAAACTGACTGACAAGCCTCTAACGCTAACAGACAGAGAGAGACACAGAGAGAGAGAGAGAGAGAGAAGGGGTTTTATGTGCTGGATTCATGGCTAGCTGGCAAAGTGTTGACATGAGGCCATGTTTTCAGGCCTAGTCCAACCGACCCGTCTTGCATACCAACAGCGTGTCCGGTCAACGCAACACGAAAGCCAAGCTAAAACCAGCTTAAATAACCAACCAACCAACCAACCCCCCAAAAGATGGTTTAGCATTTGACTGGTTGAGACACAGTGGTTGTGGGCAGACTTACCGAAAGTTTCAATACTTCTAAACTGTCATTTATTTGCTTTCTAGAAATCTTTCCTGAAGTCTGCCATTAAAGAAGTGTGAATTAAATAATATATATAAGCCAGAAATCCATCTTTTTTCGTCGACTGGTTTTCTTTGATATGAATAAATTGATGTATTTTTATTTTCAATTAACTTTATTATTTATAACACTTATCACTAATGAACAGTCGGTTCTCAACGAAGTTGAATAGGTGGTAATAATACTATATAGACATTCGAGATTAACGATTATAATTCAAAATTAGTTTCAATCATTTACTGTTAATATATCTATTCGCATACTAAGAACATGCTCGTTCAGCTCTTTAGAATATTTGATTTCATTTTGAGTTCAGTATTGGCAACCACTGTTTTTTGAGAGGGTCCTGGGCAGCAACCGATTGGCCTAAGCCAAGGCACAGCTTGCAGCTGGATCCGCCGCTCTGGTTATTGGCCATTACCTTGGCCAAGCCAGGGCAGGCTAGGCCAGCATAGCATACAGCAGATAAAAACAAATCAGACCAAAGCAGACTAGACCAGACCAAGCCTGCAATCCATGCAGTGAAAACATGTGTAATTGATCTGATTAAGTTGCCTTTTCTCTGCGCCTGCCTCTGTCTCTGCCTCTGTCTCTGCCTCTGTCTCTGCGCCTGCCTCTGTCTCTGTCTCTGTCTCAGTGTATCTGATTGTGTGTTTGCCTGTAACTGTATTTATGTATGTTTATTTGTGTGTCTGCAAGTGTGCGGTGTGGTAAGAAGCATGTCGAAAGCCTGCTCTGTGTATGGCCTTCTGTTCACAAACAAACTGGTAAACAAACTGACTGGGATTCCAAGTGAGGCTGGTCCTCGTGACCGCCGGTTAGGGGCTAGGGGCAATGGGAGTGGATTGGTTGGACTATCCTCTTGCCCGGCTATTTGCCGGTACTTGCTACTACTGTCCGTGTTTATTTGCCACTGCCGCACGCTTTGCTGTTTAATGAAACGAAAATATAACATTTGAGTTTGCGGTAAATATTGTATAATTTTTTAGGCACACAATGCTCCTGGGGCAGGAACAGCGAAACACCGGAATAATGCTTGGGATTCTTAATGTTTCAATTTGCCTGCCGCCTATTATCAGCAATAACTCTCTTCTTCTTCTTATAGCCTCCATTTACTTGGGCTAAACTATCCTAAGCGGAGCATTGTCTCGTTTTATATTATTTACAAAAAAAAAGGAGTAATTTTTCTACCTCGTTGAAAGTCAAAATTACAGCTTTGGATAAGGAATCCTTTGTCTGGCTGTCAGCTAGCAAATGCTTTGCGCTTTAAATGCCTTCAATCGCATTCCAGGGTGAGAATGTGTGATTTAGATAAATAATTCATTCCAAAACTTACACTAGCACTGGCAACTTACAAGCTCCAGAAGTCTGTGCTATATACCAAACACTATATACTCATACTCAGACAATTTGTTTTTCAATTTGCTCGTCAAAATTTCATTTGCCTTCTCTATTTGCATGTGCTTCTGTGTGAGAACTCAGCATGCAACGAGTTTGGAAATTTTAATTTAATTTAATTTCTATTTGCCTAACTAGGCACACACTAAAAAATGAATCATATAGTTTTAACATCTAATGCATTATTTTTTTGCCACTGTTTGGCACTCTCGTATGCCCTGCATTTAAGCAAAGTGGGTAGATTGATCTCAGGTCTGTTAACAGACATCGATTTCACTTTATTCTTGGCGTAGATATTCGACTTGCTGTAGGCTATCTATAAGTCATTAAAGTTTTCCCACTCTTATCCTTTCTTCAAGTGCAGAACTTTCTTTTTATCAACACTGAAAATCTGACAACCAACTCATTTTCGGGAGATAATATTCAATATATTATTTACCAAATGTGATATATAGTTAAAGTCGGCGCAGTCTACTTTCTAGTCAACCTCAAATATCCATAACAAGTGCAAAAGTGCCAACTCCGAATATAGAGATTTTCTTGAACTGCATATTAATTCAAATACCTGTGCTATGCAAATGAATGCGTACTGAAGACAGCTTGCAAAATATTCGAATAGTTTTGCAGTCACCAGTTTTGTCAACAATGCAATAGCCAGTTTCGATCTCGATGGAGTATGGAGTTTGGGTGTGTGTGTGAAATGTGTTACCCTACCTTAGATTGTTGGTCAACACGTCCACTTCCTCTCAATGTGGGCTAAGGAATAATATTTGTTTTTTCAGGCGCCTGAGCTCGTGTTGGGTTGGTGTGCGTGTGTGTGTGTGTGTGTGTGTGTGTGTGTGCAGTATGCACTCGTATTTGTCTGCATTTTGTTTATTGTTGCGATTATTTTGTTGCAATTTACGGGAAACAAGGCGAGTTTTCACCTCTCATCCAACAACTGTTGTCACTTTTGCGACCCACCTCCTCCTCCCACACCACAAGAACTTGGTCCTGTTCTGGCTAGAAGGAAAGGGTGGCTGTGCACACAAGGCGTACACGTTGCCGGCTCTTTGTATGCATTTCGGCTTAAATTGAGCAACAATAAAGTTGGCCATAAAAACAAATAGAATACAGAGCAACTTGTGTATAGGATTCCATCTCACTAAGCCATTTATACACACATATATGTATCTACATGTATCTGTGTATCTTATAAGCCTTACTTACTCATATCTTTTCTCTCTCTCTCTCTTACACTTTCTCTCTATCACTCTCTTTCTCTGTGCTTCTCTCTCGCAGATACAAATATTCGGCTATAATTCACAGCTATATGCAAATTTCTCAGACGCTCTGAACCGTGCTCAGGGCATAGTTGGAGTCTCCATATTATTGCAGGTAAGCTTCTCATACGCTTTAACACAAGTGGCTGCAGCTAACAGTAAATATCTCTTAGCTGGGCGATCTCTCAAATCCGGAACTGCGAATGCTTACCGATCAGCTGGACCGCATTCGTTACGGGGGCGATGAGGTGTTCGTGAAGCGACTCTCCATACGCGGACTAATGCCCGATACGGATCACTACATGACCTACGATGGCTCGACAACGGCACCGGCCTGCCACGAGACGGTCACCTGGGTGGTTCTCAATAAGCCCATCTATATAACAAAACAACAGGTGAGTCGACCAAATTCAAACTCAGTTTGCGTCAACAGGTGAAAACCATAATCTAACTATAAGCCAATGGTTTCGAAGTTCAGTTTGGACCAAGTTATGACTGTGAAAAGTTTTTACCCATCTTCTCTTTCTGATCATTCGAATACGGCACTTAGAGGCGAGATGGCAGCATCGAAATACGTTAAATGAATTCAGTTGTGGAACACTCACTGAATTACAAATTATTTTCGCAAAAGCATGTCTAAAATAGAATTTGTTTTTTTCTTAACGGATTTTGTTGTATTTATTATATATTTCACAACTTGCGAGAGGCAGGTCTATGGAGTTGCAAGAAAATCAAGAAAAGTAGAGAAGCAGACGGACAGACAGTGATGCTGATCAAAACTTATATATATGTATATATATATATAAGTTGTATTGAAGAATTGCAGACCCTTGAAATTGAAAACATCGTTCATTTTAATTGCTCAAATTCAGAATTGTGCCCCATTTTTTGGTTGCCCCTCGAGTAACCAATTTAAGAGATGGCTACATAATGTTTGCTAATTAGTAGGTCGGGTCTGGCCTGGTCTGGTCTGGTCTGATGTTGTTTGTTTTATTAGCTTATTTCATTTAAGTTTTAAATTAAGTTTCCTCTCGAGCTATAGGACTGACATTAACAACACAAACAACAGCAACAAAGTGGCAGCAACCATAAATGAAATAAAGCGATGACCACTTTTTTGCTTGCCTGTTTCTGTGAGCAAACAAAAAAGACAGCATACAAAATGTAACGCAAATGTTTATTAAGTGCAGCGCTGTAATAAAGACGCCAACATGCACGGCCATCAAGCATGAGGGGGGGACTGTGTGGGGGCGACCGGGTCTAAAATAAAGCCGGTGGCGTACGTGTAAACAAAGTAAACGGTGAGTGTCGGGTGCATCTACAAACAGCAGCACGAGTCAGAAGGGTGGAGGAAGGTGCGACAAGAACTGAACTGAACAGAGCAGAGCAGAGCAGGACAGAGCAGAGCAGAACAGAGCAGAGCAGAGCAGAGCAGAACAGGCAGCAGCCTAGTCAGACTCATAAAAACTTCAACAAGCGCAATGGCACCCATGAGAGCCCATGGTTACAACTTGTGGCAGCCCGGCAGCTCCCAGACAGCAGCAGCAGCAGCAGCAGCAGCAGTAGTGCCCGCGGATCAGGAATGAGGATAGCTAAAGGAGTGAGGATGAGGAGAAGGAATTGCCAGACAGTGCAACAGCAATGTAATTTAGTGCTGCACGGATACGCGACTGCACCTTGCGAACAAAACATAATTTACCAAATTAAAGTAAGACTACCAAATGTGCGATGCGCTGCGAAAAAAAACAGCCATCGAAACAGGGAGAGGGAGAGAGAGAGAGAGATAGAGTGTGTGAGAGAGAGAGAGCGAAAGAGAGAAGTGTACGAACACATAAACTGAAATTGCAATTAACGTCTTCACGTTTTCTCTTGGCCATGGTAATCGAGTAATTGCCTCTAGCTTTATTTGCCACATTAGCGACAGTTGCATCTGTATACATGTGCACACACACACGCACACACACACACACACACACATATATATGCACACATAAAACATGACTGACAGATTGATTGAATGTCGTGTAATCGAGTCCCCGGCCAATCGATTGCAGCGGAAGAGAGGAAGTTGTCATTTTGGTTACTATATATATATATATTATATATATATATATTTGATTTCCCTTTTATTGGTGTGCCACAAGTATTTCCAGGCACCAAAGTGGTACGAAATCAAAGGAAGATGATGCAAGCTGTGGTAACGGTCTTGAGTTGAATTCTGCATGCTGAAGGAGTCATTCAAGTCAAGTTGTAGTTCAAAATTAATTAATATTGTAGTGCGAGTTTTCGTAACTTAAATTAAGATTTATGACAAATTTACATTTAATTACACGAAAAGCTAGTAACTCCCTCAAATTGCCTAAACTACTGCAATTTATACCCAGTTGATTCCTCTATTAATGGAGAATTATGTTTTAGCCTATATTCAGATTCGTAAAGGTCCTAATAAAGTTGGTTTAATAGGGATTCCTCAACCTTTTTGTGATGCAATTAAATTATTTACAAAAGAACGAACTTATCCTTTATTATCTAATTATTTAAGATATTATATTTCTCCAATTTTATCATTATTTTTGTCTTTAATTGTTTGAATATGTATACCTTTTTTTGTTAAATTATATTCATTTAATTTAGGGGGATTATTTTTTTTATGCTGTACTAGATTAGGTGTTTATACAGTTATAGTAGCAGGTTGATCATCTAATTCAAATTATGCATTATTAGGAGGTTTACGAGCTGTTGCTCAAACTATTTCTTATGAAGTTAGATTAGCTTTAATTTTGTTATCTTTTGTATTTTTAATTGGAGGTTATAATTTATTAAATTTTTATTATTATCAAATTTATATTTGATTTTTATTTATTTTGTTTCCTATAGCGTTAGTGTGAGTAACAATTTCTTTAGCTGAAACTAATCGAACTCCTTTTGATTTTGCAGAGGGTGAATCTGAATTAGTTTCTGGGTTTAATGTGGAATATAGAAGAGGAGGGTTTGCTTTAATTTTTTTAGCAGAATATGCAAGAATTTTATTCATAAGAATATTATTTTGCGTAATTTTTTTAGGGTGTGATGTTTTTAATTTATTATTTTATTTAAAATTAATATTTATTTCTTTTGTATTTATTTGAGTTCGAGGAACTTTACCACGATTTCGTTATGATACATTAATATATTTAGCTTGAAAATGTTTTTTATCATTTTCATTAAACTATTTATTGTTTTTTATTGGATTTAAAATTTTATTATTTTCTTTATTATTGTGAATTAAATTTAGTAAAGTTAATAGAAAATAAAATTTCTATCTTATGTTTTCAAAACATAAGCTTATTCAAGTTCATTAACTAATTTAATAAATTATCTCATCATTTATTTACTAAGGGATTAATTATATAATATACAAAATAAATAACTGTTAAAATTTGTCCTAATAAAACATAAGGTTCTTCAACAGGACGAGCTCCAATTCATGTTAATAAAATTACTGTAACTACTATAATTCAAAATAAAATTTGATTAATAGGGTAAAATTGAATTCCTCGAAATTTTCTTAAATTGTAAAATGGAAGAATTGCTAAAATTGCAATTGAAAGAACTAAAGCAATTACTCCACCTAATTTATTAGGAATTGATCGTAAAATTGCATAAGCAAATAAAAAATACCATTCAGGTTGAATATGAGCTGGCGTTACTAATGGATTAGCTGGAATAAAATTATCAGGATCTCCTAATAAATTAGGTCTAATTAAAACTAAACAAATTAATAAAAAAGTTATAATAATAAAACCTACAATATCCTTATAAGTAAAATATGGGTGAAATGGAATTTTATCAATATTTGAATTTAATCCAATTGGGTTGTTAGATCCTGTTTGATGTAAAAATAATAAATGAATTATAGTTATTGCTAAAACAATAAAAGGGAGAACAAAATGAAATGTAAAAAATCGTGTTAAAGTTGCATTATCAACCGCAAACCCTCCTCATACTCATTGAACTAAATCAATTCCTAAATAAGGTACAGCTGATAATAAATTTGTAATTACTGTTGCTCCTCAAAAAGATATTTGTCCTCAAGGTAGAACATATCCTATAAAAGCTGTTCCTATAACTAAAAATAATAAAATTACTCCAACTATTCATGTTGGTGTAAATAGATATGAACCATAATATATACCACGACCTACATGAAGGTAGATACAAATAAAGAAAAAAGAAGCACCGTTAGCATGTAGTGTACGTAATAATCAACCATAATTTACATCACGACAAATATGATTTACACTATGAAAAGCTAAACTTACATCAGCTGTGTAATGTATAGCTAAAAATAAACCTGTTAAAATTTGAATAATTAAGCAAAGTCCTAAAAGAGATCCAAAATTTCATCATCTTGAAATATTAATAGGAGCAGGTAAATCTACTAAAGCATTATTAGCAATTTTAAATAAAGGATGGGAAGATCGTAAAGGTTTATTCATTAATTTATAATTCGAAGAGGTCCTTTAAATATTTTAGTAATTTTTACAACAACAATCAATGTAATTAATAAGTAATTTATTAATAAAATTGTTATAAAATTTGTTGGAAAATTATATAATTTATTTAAAGAAAGAGAATTTTCTGAAATATAAGAGTATAATTTTGAAATTCTTTCTATTTCATTATTTATAAGAAAAAATGAAATAGAATTTTTGTCAATAATAAATGAAATAATTAAAAATAAAAAGATTATGATAGAAGAAATTAAAGTTAATTTAATTGATAAATTAAATATTTCATTAGAAGCTAAAGATGTAACATAGATAAATAATACAAGTATTCCACCTAAAAAAATTAAAAATAAAATATATGAAAATCAAAATGTTTTTGTTATTAATCCTGAAATTAAACAAATTAAAATTGTTTGAATTAATAATGTTAACCCTATAGCTAAAGGATGAATTATATTAATAAAAATAATTGAAGTTACAAAAATTATTGAGTATAGAATTAATTGAAGAATATCAAGAGGTAGTTTATATAAAATATTAATTTTGGGGATTAATGAAAAAGAAATTCTTTTCTCTTGAAGTTTTAAAAAAATAATTTTTATTTTTGATTTACAAGACCAATGTTTTTATTAAACTATTAAAACTAATGATTATAATTTTGTATTGAAGTCTTCCAATAATTTTATTTATTATAGGTTTATTTTGTTTTGTTTCTAATCGAAAGCATTTACTTTCAATATTATTAAGTTTAGAATTTCTTGTTCTAATTTTATTTTTTTTATTATTTATTTATTTAAATATATTAAATTATGAAAATTATTTTAGAATGATATTTTTGACATTTAGAGTTTGTGAAGGAGCTTTAGGATTATCAATTTTAGTTTCAATAATTCGAACTCATGGTAATGATTATTTTCAGTCTTTTAGAATTATATAATGTTAAAATTAGTTTTTTTTTTGTTATTTATTTCTCCTATTTGTTTTATTAATAATATATATTGAATGGTAAAAATTTTTTTATTTTTTGAATATGAATGTAGCTGGAAGTACTTCTAAAAAGGAACTTGCAACTATAGCTCACACTAAATTTATATGAATGAAGTCTGGTATACCCGCTTTGTATGTATGGATGTATGGATGTATGTATGTATGCTGTGGGCCAACAGCTACTCAATGCTGTCTGCCTACTTTGGGTCGACAGTTTGCACTCTTTTAGTTAACTCCCTCGACACGCTTCCAGCTGGTTGGGCTCCACACATAACTTAATTTCCACTTGAACGGACAACGCCAGGACGAACAGACGCAAGGACAAAGAGAGTAAACTGTGGGTGGGCGCTGCTTGTTCCACTCGTCACGTCATTGAAACCGCTTTTGACGGAAGTCAATTGATAAACAGATTGTGTAGATTAAGTGGTATTGACTCGACGCTCTCGACGTTTCCCCCATTCCGATTATTGTTGAGATTCTCCTTTATCTCTGCCCCTACACCCTCACACCCTCCATACCCCTCTCAGTGTGTGGAAGTTGTTGACTTACTTCTTATTAAATTGTTACATTGCGCGTATCTCTGGATCATGCATCCACACAGTCGAGGCTGCTTGACTGATTGCGATGTGCCCTGTATCCCTGTCTCAGACAAGCACTTGAACTTTGTATTAAAATGGTATAAAATATTCAAATAGAAAATTTGATAGAGCAATTAGCAGTGTTCAAAATTCAAATGGATATGCGAGATAATATTGGAAAAAGTGCGTTTAATTGTAGTTTGCAGAGTTAGTCACGTATTTGAAGCCGCAAGATGACTGTTTGCATTTCAGACAGTACATCAAATTTTCACCTGCCTCTATTTTGTTGTTTTCAGTTGCACGCACTGCGACGCCTTATGCAAGGCAGTCCCGACCATCCAAAGGCACCACTGGGCAACAACTATCGTCCACCACAGCCGCTGCTGCATCGACCCATTCGCACCAATATTGACTTCAAGACAACTAAGACAAACGGCAAGGCCGCTTGCCCCACCATGTACCGCGAGGTCTACTACAAAGGTTAGTAAAAACCAAACGAATCATAATCAGGTAAATAATTGGTAGCTTCAAGTAAAGTATACGATTGCAATTCGAATACAAATATATATATATATATATAGACACAAATCGTTTAATTGCAGGCTCCCAGACACATCCTCTGTATAACTCATTTGATGAGCCTAACGACACTTGACTCAATGCTTTCTTGTTTTATTCCCACACATGCAGCAACCAGTTGGAAACAAAACTAGAAGTCGATGCCAGAACGAGCCGTATAAAACTTAAAACGTAAGACGTGAGTAGCGTGTGGCGTGCAACAGGAGCTTCCACTAAACATATATAAAAAACGTTATATAGAAAAAAGCGACAGAATCACAGCAAGACAAAGACAATGACAGTTAGAGAGTAGGAGAGAAGAAATGAAAAAAAATACGAAATACGGCACAGCAAAATGGCCAAATGGCATTTAAAAAACAATACATACATATATAGTACATACAATATACACACTAATATCTAATATATAAAGAAAAAAAAACCCTCTAAATATAACTTAGAAGTTAATGTGAATATTTTTTTTGTTAAAAGCCTAAAAATCCTGTGTAAATGTAGAGGTTTTTTTTTTTTTTTTTGCGTAGTGTTTAAAAATATATATCATGGCGTACGCATAATGTGTATGTAAGATAACGACAAATAGTAATATTAATCAAACAAAAAAAATAAGAAGAAAATTAATAAAAAGAAAAAAGCGAAACGTATAGTGTATAATATACGTGACACAGTGAGATTGTCGCAACAATAATGAGATCAAAAAAATAGTTAAATATTGAAATGTAGCATTAATTAAATATCTATTACTAATTATCGACAACGGAAGATATGTCAACTAGTGAATGTTACTTATATAGTAAACGCATTATGCAAGACCCACCCGTGCTATATACTGTATTTATAAACATATATATATATATACATACATATACATAGCTATATACACACATACTTATGTATATGTTCAACATACTCATATACGTACCAACTACAATTTGTATGGAGTACATCGAATCAATTCGATTACTCACTGAGGTAGCGAGCTGTGCGTCTAATAGTTTCGATCTGTAACCAAAGCAATGCATAAGATATTCAAATACTAACCTTCATAGTCAATGAAAGCTATCATTTTCAGTCCCTTAGAAATTAAGCTATTATCTCTCATCTTTTTTAGATTTGCTTTATCAGCAACTCTTTTTTATGTTACTGCCAATACAGTAAATGAAATAAAATCAGTTTTCTTCAAGAATTTCCAAGCTCACAAAAATGTTTAATTTGATCAAAATTGAATCAATAAATAAAGACCTATTCGAGTGCTGAAAATATTAAGTCCTTAAGTAATACATTAGACTCGGATATTCTTTCAAATACATTTTGCCTCTGTTTGAGAGAAATACTCCAAAATGTTCGCCAACTAGTTGAGCATTTTCGGTCTTTATATAGTATTTTAAAAATTGCATTTACAACAAATTTAATTCAATCCCATGTTTAATATTTGCGTGCATATGCCACAGACGCGTGCATTTCGCATTTAAAATGAATTTGACCACAGCAGCAACATCAACTCTCCTCCGCCCTCCGCCCTCCCCCCACCACACCCCTCTACCTTATCACTGCGCTGATACTGTCCTTGTCAGCGCTGCGACCTCATGTTCCTTTGCATCCTGGTCGTCCCGCTTATCGAATATAAAATGCAACATGAAACCACAAAATCTGTTGTGGTTATTTAAAATCACGTTTAAATAGTGCAGTCTGAAATATAAACTTTTATGACCAAAAGGGAAATTATTACGTAGCGACGCGACGCTGGGGATATGGTTTGAAAAATAGCCTCCAAACCAAAACAAGTTTTTATTATCATTGGCGGGGGGCGGGGGGGCTAAGGGAAGGGCTGCTTTCGCCAAATCACATAATAATTTCTATAAATATTTGCGTTCATATCGCAGGCTGACGCTTTTTTAGATTGCCTTTTTCAAACATTTTTTGTAGTTTAATATTCTTTTTGTTGGTCGTCCAAGCCCCAATACATAGTTGGCTGCATTTCAATGCAGCGCAAGGGATTTGACTTTAAAAAATGATGACTCAAATTAACACATTTTAAATAGAATTAATGTATCCCCCAGCATGCGAATTGCATGCACATTATTTTAATACCGTGATCGACAGCAGCAATCTGTTTAATACCAGCAACCAGCCGTGTTGGCTGGCTTCCAATCAATCAAATGACATCGCCAGCTGACCAAATCCTTTACGGCGTGAAATACTAACGGACAAGCGGCGTGCACTACTGATTTGCGGCAACTGTACACATGTCGCTGGCCCTGGCCGGCACTGTCGGGCTTTGTAGCCTAACTACCACTCAACTGACTGACCATTCCCATCCCTATCAGTTGACATTATTGACTTGACACTTTATCCTATTGCGGAGAATGTGTTCTGTGTGCCTTTTTAGGTATTTGTCATTTATTTGCACAGCAAACCTAAACTAATCCTCAGGACATTGCATTTATGGCCAGCGCAACTTTCGTGCAACACAATAAATGAACTGTGTGTCTACATTCAGAAAATATTCGCGAAATTAATTCATATTTGAAATGAAATAATTAATTTTAGAAATAACACTTGAGTGTATACTCAAAAAAAGAAAATGTCTCAAAATTATAAAACTCTTTCATCTTTTCTACATTTCTACTTTATGCAAATATGAAGCCACATATTTTTCTCAGTGGAGTATGTGTCGCTTAACAAAAAAAGAAGCAAAAATAAAAAACGAAAGGAAAAATAGTCCAAAAATATTTTTCATTGTATTGGAGCGTAACTTACACCTCGGCACACACACACCTCCCAACTGAAATATGAATACAGTTACTATTTCAAATTTGGCATTTGCGTATTTCGTTTTGACTTGCGGTACTTTTGATATTTAGGCGAGGTTATCGCATCATGCCATATTCAGGCGTGCCGAGGGCGGTGTCCGGGCAGACGATAACAGTTGTCCATCGATCAAGGCAGATGACCCGTTAAGGCCAATCCGACAAACATGACAAATTCATGCACATTTATTACATTTATTTATTACATTTATTTAAACAGCACACAATAGTTGCTGTCCTTTGGTATTGATTGCAGCAAGCGACACTCCAAAGTGTCAGTGTCTGTTGTGAAAACACTCGACCGAAGATACCCTGCATCAGATCCACTTCCCTTATACCATAGCTATATGATGTTGGCCAAAAATCAAGGCACCAGCCATTTCGAGTATTCAAGTTGATGTATCTATGCAAACGATTTGAAATTGTTTATGTTTTATGCTGTTCTTGGCCAAGTCAGATTTGCTTACTTTCCTTCTGAGCAGAATTTTTATTTGTTTTGCCTTAATAAACCAAATGTTGAATAATATGAATTCAAGCTTTCATTTTAAAAATAAACACGCATATTTAAGAATTTAGTTTTGTGTAAATGCTGTCATTGTGCTGCAGTTAATGTCTGTCTGGTTACCAAGTAACCATCAAAAAATGGAATACTTACTTACGAATATGTATATGTATGTTTGTGTATATGCGTTTACGTAAACTTGTACAATCGGCTTATTTCCGTAGATGTATGTCTGTAAATACAGACACAGCCTGTGTCCTGCACGTTTCCATAGCAGCTTAAGCTCTCAGTTTATCTATTGAAGTCCTTTATCCAATTGCCACTTGGCTCCTGCCTTTCACCTACCCCTTCTCAACGACCTGTATACAATGCAAATATTAATTAAATTCCGTAAATTGAGTTGAATTGAATATAGCATATTTTGGTGCAGTTCATAAATTTTCTGGTTAAATTGTTCAAATGCGAATATGGGCGTGACACGCCCCTTAAGCGTACTGTGTCGTGGTCAGCATCTAAATCATATTACAATAAAATGCAAAGCACAGCAGCAACAGCAACAGCAACAGCAGCAGCAGCGACATACTTAATTATGACATCATTAACTTTTAATAATGACAATTTTACTACAATAAATCACTTAACTAACACAAAAGCACGATACATTACACACAGGCTCGCTGGCTGGCTCGTTGACTGTCCAGCAGGCCAGCTGGCCAGCCGGCGGGCTGCAATGTGAGGCGGGCTGCAATGTGGGGCGGGCTGCAATGTGGGGCGGGCTGCAATGTGAGGCGGGCTGCAATGTGGGGCAGGCATTGCCTGCATTCAGTAATGGCTTATACGCAAAAAAAAAGAAGGAAAAAGTAATAAAAAAAATGCCGACATGCACGAAATTAGTAAACATTAACAATGTGTGTGAATGTATATGTGGATGTTAGTGTATATGTGTGTGTGTGTGTGTTTGTATATGTGTGTGCGTTTGTGTATGGGTGTACTGCATAGGCAAATAAACAGATTGACTCTCCAGTCATTGAGTGACAGTATGCACACACACATGCGCAAGTACACTCCCCCCCCCCCCCCACACACGCACACACACACACACACACCAATATACCATATACTTCTGCCTGCCCTGGTTGCGATGTGGCCGTGCATGGATGAATTTAATTAATCTCGCTACCGTCAGTTGCACACAATTGCAATTAACTTGCAACACTCGCATAATTACAGGCGACCTCATGTTTTGCTACTTATCAGCATCAACATTGACCAGAGACGGCAGCAGAACCAACACCAACAGCAACAGCAACAACAACAACAAACGAGAAGCTCCCCACTGACAGCATATCGAATGAGTCCGCGATGTGTGCAAGTGAGTGTGTGCGTTCGTATGTGTGTGTGTGTGTGTGTTGTGCAGTGCATGTGTTTCTCTGCTTCTCTTCAGCGGTATGTGCGGAGTTGCGGCTGGGTCATTGGTCATTTGGTTGCTGCTCGGTCGGTGTTAGTGGTTGTTGGTTGCCCTCGACATTGTTGTTGTTGTTGTTGTTGCTGTCTTTGTTGTTGTTATTGTCGTATATTAGCCAGCGACTGATTGCAAATGTTGCTGTTGCTATTGCTGTTGCTGTTGGTGCTGAAAATAGACAGCAGCACAGGTTGCTCTTGTCATTGTTATCGCAAACTCAACGAAAACATAAAAGGTATATTGAAACTGTGCGATGCTTCGTTATGTGGCAAGTTAACATAAATGTTTTCATTACATAGCAGAACGTTGAATCTCTGCTTCTCTGTTTCCAAATATAGCATGCCAGGCACTGGGATTCTTATAGGGCACTAAAGGGCACATAAGGGATACAAGGGAACTACATTTTCGGCACATTATTATTAATAATTTAATTATTGTATTTAGAGTTTTCTTTTATTACTCCAAACACGAAGTGATCGAAGGTGATCAATCGCTTTTATGAATTATAATTATCTATATAATGAGGCTGCAGTTATATTCTGATCAAAAATAACAGTGTCAATTACATTATTCGAATACCTTCTTAAAAACAATCTGTTTTTTTGGCGCCATCTATATATTTTAGAGCTTTAGGTCGCATTTAATGACTTAAACTATTGAGGACATCATTGGTAGCAAATCAATATTCTGGTCTAGAGACTACAGCAAGGTCTTCTCTGGAACTATGTCCAGGATATCGCAATGTTCATCATCAGACATCAGACTGGCTGTATGCATTAATTTCTGTAGAGTACAGAGCTCAACCTTGCGGTGTAAGGTACCTGGCACCTGCCATTTGGCATCAGCCGCATGCCACATGCCACATGCCAGCTACCGTTGTAACTCTGCCGCAGTTGCCGCTGACGTTTCGGCGGTTGTCGCTGCTGCTGCAAATTAACATTTTGTAACGCGTTTCGGTTGCAGTTGTGTTTTCATTTCACACTTTGCCGCCAATGCAAATGGTGCAAATAGCTGTCGCCGTGTGTCTGACAAGCATTTGACACCACCGCCACCAACCGAATGATGCACCACAGTCGCGTCGCAGTCGCCATCAGCGTCGATGTGCCAAATTGTTCTATTTACTCTTGATTGTCAAATCAAATATTTGTTGCACATGACGCATGGACAAGGGGCATGCGGCTTATAGCCGCAATCGAGCGAGCCACCTCAACTGCACAGACTATCGTCTGGACACTCTGCTTCATTTAGCTTTAATTGCATGTGTTTGTATTTGACTACACACACACACACACACACACAAACACACACACACACACACACGCACACACATGCATATATATATATATAAATACATAAATGCTGGCAACAGAAAAGCGAATTTGTCAGCGGGGAATTCGCTTAAATTGTTTAATAAGAGCAAATCCATTTGTTGCCGCTCAATTGTTCATACATATTTGTTGGCCACATATGTTGCATGAACCTGGCTGGTTATTAGCTGCTCCAACTGCTGCTGCTGCTGCTGCTGGTGCCCTTGTCGATTGGAACCAACTGTTTTTTAGTCCACATATGTTTCGTGTTTTTAATTTCTGAATCAATATTTAGAATCTTAACAAGCAGATGTCCAAAATATTCTATTTGCACTTGATCGTGATCATTGCGATATACATTTGAAAAACAGAAAAAATCAAACAACAAGCAAGGCCAGAAAAATAAAATCCAGTCAACATTTTCATATGCGAGGGACGATTCCCAACCTACAAATTTGCGATGCAAGCGCTAATCAATAAGTTAAGTTGTAAGCTAAACAAACAAATAAGGAAAGGTAAAGTGCTTAATCTGTAGTAAACAAAATATAAGAAAACAACACATTATAAAATAGTAAAAAAGAAGAAAAAAATATTGTATAAAACTAGCATGCACAACTATACATAATTATTATATATGGCAAATTAATACATAGTCGGGCAATTTGTACGTTAAAAATTAAAAATTAAAAAAATAAAAAGCAAACAAGAAATGAAATTTTTTTTAAAGCAAATTTGTAAATTTAAATAACACAAATATGAAAATCGTGGAGAAACGCATATCTTCCAAAATTGAAAAGTTAAATAAGTTTCCAGCTTTAAATGTCGAAATATAATTTGTTGTCTAAAAAAAAAGACCGATGAAATGCTTTGTATGTTAAATGTTTTTAGTTAATGACAACAACAGCCGGAGAGTAGACTAATAATTAATTTTAAAAAAATTTGTTTTTACATATATGGGAATTGTAAATCTTGAGATAAAAATAAAATCGCTTTACGTTTGTTATGCGTTAAATTCATATAGTGCTATATATATATATATATATATATATATATATATACATGTGTAAAAAGGTTTGAACGAAATTATATACGAGAAGCAAACAAATATAAATATATATGTATGTATAAGCATATACAAATAATTACAATAACAATGTCTTATTTATTCACCCACCTAACGTTAATCCTCACACTCCAAGGAAATTACCGGCAAGGCCATGAGAATTACCTGCTCATTTCTGAAAACTTCCTCACTCTGCCCCAGATTTCAGATTCAGGCACCGCAAATGGCGAGTTTTAATGACAATACCCAAAAAGTAGGTCATCAACCAAAAGCAAGAAGAAAAAGGAAAAACAATAAGGAAACTAATTTCCCTCACGCCTACTAAACAAGAACAGCGCAGCGCCCAGCTCAGAGAAAACCGCCCCACATATCGTAGGGGACAAAAAGAGAGAAATACTCGTGTACGAATAACATACAATACTTTCAGTCTGCTTAGCTTAAAACCTAAACATTAAATGTAATCGGGGATAAACAAGTAAGTGCATGGTGTAAGGTTTCCTGGTTTCCCCATGCTTCAAACTGTTGCCAATGCGCTGTAATCGCAGTTGGGAGTTGCTGACATCATGATGAGGAAAGACTAACAGGAGCAAGCATCTCCGACCCCATAAAGTGTATATATTCTTGAGCCGATATAACCATTTCCTTCTGTCTGTATGAACACGCGGATCTCAGAGACAATAAAAGCTAGTGAAATTCAAATTTGGAATATAAGCTCTCGTATTCCCGGTGCAAGTCTGATCAAGTTTGATTATTTTATAGATAACTACCTCCGTTTCTGGAATATCGATACATTTCGATTTCCACAATTTTAAAGCCAGAATCGTCTAACAAATACACAATATGCAAAGGCATATTATCAATCAACCGTCCAAATTACATCAACATCGAAATTATAGTCTAAAGTAGATTCTCGTATTGAACTCCCTTCCATCTGCAGCCGCAAGCATTTTCTGTATGCATAAATATGCGAGCGCAAGTGTGAGAAAGAGATGGCATGATAAACGCAGCGAGCGTCAATTTGTTTTTGTGTGTGTTTTGCAAAGCCCCGTTATCTACGATTGCGTACACATATACATATATGTATGTTTGAATGCATATGCACGCATTTGTAGCTAGCCAGGTCTGCGCTGGCTTTATTTTTTTTTACTCTGCAGTCCCTGTGCCCGCCATAAGAGAAGAGAAAATACCTTCTCACATTCGTATGCAAGACTTGTTAAAGGAAAATTGCCAATAAAACTAGAACATGCTTAACAACTGGGTTCAGGGTATATCATAGTCGACCTCATTCAACTACAGCATTCTCACTTGTTAAAAATCATATTATTCAAACACTAGTTATGCATTCGCTAAGGTGCAAGCAATTTCACAACCATATGTCTGTAAATTTACAGATCCTACAGATTAGTGACGTCGCCACATGATTGATGCCAGCTAAATAAAACAACTTTCCTGCCCAAAATGCATATCTGCACATTCGTCTTTAACCTAAATAAACAGCATCTGCACAGCTGTTCGTGCTGGTAAACATCTCTAATACAAGGGCTGCTAGTGCTAAGTTTTTTTGTAAGCAACTAAGTTATTTTAGCAGGGCAACTTGAAAAAATATTCAAAACTCAACATAATATTATTATTAATATATAATAAAGTTTTGATATCTTAATTAAGAATAATAAACTATCATATGAAACTATCACGTGAAATAGTCTAAACATCCATCGCTAGCATTTGGTATTTGATAATGTGGTTAAGGTCAATCGATAGCTGATTGAACTTTTGTACATATATACGTATAGTTAATACGCTTAGAGTTTGGAAGACTGTGAAAGGAACTTATTAACCAACGATTTCAGAAATATCGTTAATATACAAAAATATTTTTATATTTTAAATAAAAGTACAAAACTATCGCTTATCACGTGAAATAGTCTTAATTTCCATCGCTAGCATTTGATATTCGATAATGTGGTTAAGATCAATCGATAGCTGATTGTACATTTGTACATATATATGTATAGTTAATATGCTTAATATGTGGCAGACTGTGAAAGGAACTTACTAACCAACGATTTCAGAAATATCGTTAGTATACAAAAATATTTGTATATTTAAAATAATAAAAAAACTGTTGTTTATCACGTGAAATATTCTTAACTTCCATCGCTAGCATTTAGTGTTGGATAATGTGGTTAAGATCAATCGATAACTGATTACAAAGTTCTTTTTCTTGTTGCGTTACAAGCGTGTGGTCTTATTTGCGGCAAAGAGGAATATAATAGTATTCAACTATACGTTTAAAATGTCTAACTCTGAGGAAGGAAGTTATCAAACGATTTCAGCAGAATCGTTAAAGTTCATCGCGTACGATAGCGTTAAACAAAAATTAAATAAGGAAATGGTTGGAAAAGTCGGAGAAGTTGTGCGCGAAAAGTTTGACGTTATTGTAGGAGAGGCCGCCAAGTATTGCAATAAGTTGCGTGCTTCGACAGTTGCGGTGAAGCACATTGATCATGCTTGGGAGGAGCACATGGACTATACTGCGTCCGTAGAGCCAGAATCACCAAATCCTTTCAACACTATTTCCGAAAAGCTGAAATTTCTTGAGAAGCTTGCCGCGGCTTGCAACAACGAAGAAAAGCAAAAAAGCCGAAATAAAAAGAGGAAGAATCAGTTGCCGGACATGCCCTTACTTGACGAAGAGCCAGCAAAGAACTTCAAATACAGTGAACCAGAAATGTATTCAACTAACCAAAAAAATCCAAAGCGACTAACAAGGAAATATCGTAAAGGTGAAATCCAAATGTTTGAGACTGCTCTACAATTTCTACACGAAATGGCCAACCACCTTGAAACTCGCTGCAAGCAAACACAACTAATTCAAGAGCAGTGCCAAATTGGAAAGCAAAAGCGATACCCGGACACAGAAGAACTTGATGAACTTGAACATGTTGCAAAAAAATTTAAGAAATGCGAAATAACAGAGAAAAGTGAAGCTGGTGAAGCTGGTGCAGCTGATGAAGCTGGTGCAGCTGGTGAAGCTGGTGAAGCTGGTGCAGCTGGTGAAGCTGGTGAAGCTGGTGAAGCTGGTGCAGCTGATGAAGCTGGTGCAGCTGGTGAAGCTGGTGAAGCTGGTGCAGCTGGTGAAGCTGGTGAAGCTGGTGAAGCTGGTGCAGCTGATGAAGCTGGTGAAGCTGGTGAAGCTGGTGAAGCTGGTGCCGATATTCAGTACGAAATAGAAGACATGATTTTTGCTTATTGCGGAACAGGTGAAGAGAATCCAACAAAAAAGAAATTCACAAATCCAAATTGGAAACAGTTAAGAGATCTTAAGGAGTTAACAAAGAAATATGCGATAATCAATCCAAAAACAAGTACAAACAAAAAATGTATTTCGACTTTAAAAAGAGAGTTTCAAATCGGTTTCAGTCTCCTGCGCTTGCTTGGCGAAGGTCTTGAAGATAACGGCAATGACACAGATGAAAATCTATCTGAAACAAAAGCTAAGAATTTAGAAGAAACAAAAAAACCTGAAGAGCTGATAAGCACGAGAGACCCAAGGAATTTAACAAAAATTTTTTCTATACCCGATGAAGTGCGTTTTAAGTCAAGTATGCACTACCGCTTAGGGATCTACCAGCACCAATTCTTCTTATACATCACAGAATCATGTGTGGGCATCTGCGAAACGGAACGGAGCGAGGCACTGGAAGCCCTGCGCCTGGACCCTGCAGTTTATCATATTCTACCAGAGTTGTGTCAGTTTCTTTCCGATGCAGTCAAAATGAATGTGGTGCTGAAAGATCCGGTCATTCTGTCGTATCTAATGCATATGGTGGAAGCTTTGCTTAGAAATGTTTATTTGAGGATCGATCCCTATGTAAGTTGACAATCGCTGGGGTGTATAAGCGAGCATGTATTCATAATTATTCGCAATTACAGCTACATGTCTTAATACCACCGGTGGTCAGCTGTCACTTGGCATGCGAGTTATCAAAACCTGGCGTTGATAGTGAACTTCAGTGGCCGCTACGCAGACATGCATGCAAAGTTATGGGATATTTTTTACATAAATTCACAAGCGACGACTTTGCTATCGCCACAAGACTTGAGAAGTATGTTGCATTAAGAACCTTTTAGCCTTTAACTGTTCTGTATTTATTCGATTATTTGATTGCAGTGTGTACAAAAGAGGAATTGAAATGACATCCCTGGCAACGGTTTATGGCTGTCTTATTGGATTGCGGGCACTAGGCGATACTGTGTTATATTCTGCCGTCATACCGAAAATTCGATATATATCCGCGTTAATTGAGTATGAGTTTGAGATTGAGCCTAAAATTCAAGCTGAGAGGATAATAAATAATCCGGTAGATCGACCCGACGAAAAAGATGCAGCTATAATTGTAAGACTCCTTATGGTCGAGTTGTGTACTCCATTCTTGAAGAGTATACATAAATCACCTCTAAAGCTGAAGGAATACTGTGAAAAGTACGGATATATAGGAACTGATTTATATGCAGCGGCAAACCTATTGTGAGGATCTATAAGGGGCGAGATTGTAAATATGATAAGGCAGAGGAATCGTGATAAGTCGAAGGATTAAAAAATACCAAAAATATCTGTAAGTATGGCTTAATATATTTTATTTAATTTTTTAAATTTAATTTAATATATTACATATTTTATTATTATCCTAAATAACAGAGCCAATTATTTGTCGACAGTATTTCCGATACTTTACATATCAATAGACTTATTAAGATTTATATATTTGCTCTACGAAGGAATTTAAACTAAGACTCGGGCATAATTAAAAAAAAAAGAAGTATTATTTCAGCATACTAGAAAAAGTTTAGAAATGATCTCATTGATGCTGTCCAGCAGTTGTTGAATGCGGTACAGCATTATGGCATAGTCAATTAACTTTGTCTTTTAGTTATTCAGGCAACGAAAAAAGCAACTTAAAAAATGTATATGTATATATAAAATAAATATAAATATAATAAGATGATAAAATGGATTTCCGTGTTGGCCTAGTTTATGATTTGCTCGTCGTCGTCGTCAGGCGATAAAAATCTCTTTCATTTCCCATTTGAATTTGCTGCCGTATGTTGCCACCAGCAGCTGGACGCAGCATCTTATCACCAGACACACAAAAAAAAAAAAATCATAAAAGCTTGGTGCTGTAACGAAATAAATGCCGGATATCCTGCTGCCTCCCTCCTGGCAGCCGGCAAGCCGCAGAAACACGACGGGATTAATAGGCACATGACAACAACAACAACAACAACAACAACAACGATAGCAAAAGGTAATAATTTTGCTCAAGTAAAAGGTCTTGTGTCGATGGTCCCTGGGTTAGCACCCCGGGCTTTAACAGATTTGTCGGCTTTTGGTATTTAGTTTTCGGCACTGCTCTTGTGGCCCCAATATTTGTGGGTTCGTCGGCATTGACCGCAGTGCGATAGCCGTCCGTTGGCCAATTTGCAATTCGAGTTGCTTATTGATTTTGAAACCATCTTTTAATTTCAGGCCGCGACAGCTGCCGTTTTCAATTTCATGGACAAACAAAAAACCCGAATGCGGCCAGCGCCTGATTCAACTGAATCAGCCGATACTGATTCAACGGATTCGAATGCGACTGATTGTGATGATGACGTTTCAGACTCACACACGGGTGCACGCGTTGCTCGCTGCCGCAAACTTTACTTTTCAGCAGTTTCAATCTTTCTTCACGTCCACTCCCCTTCGTCCCAGGAATCGGATTACAAACGTTGTGCCGGCAACAGACTAAAAGCGATGGACACAAAAAAAAAAAAAAAACACTGAATTTCCAATTTTGCAACGGGAAAACACCACAAAATCAAATCGAAACACGAAACATAAAACTGAAATCGATGCACTTACGAGTATATATCTTTCCTTAGATCGATAAGTTTTTTTCTATTTAATTATTGTCAACTGAAATCATCATCTATCTATTAGTAGTAGTAGAAGCCGACCAGTCAATGAAGACATTCTTGGTTTCTCACCTTCTTCAGTTTATAAATCTGAGCTAATTTGCAGAATCTAAAGCAGCTTTATATTTTTTTTTTTTGGTTATAACCGATCGCTTTAACATATTAAATAAATCATATTCAGTAATCGACTAAGTATGTCAACAACACTTTGTATTTGTTTATGCATTTTCGATCTTCCGGCGAAGTAATATGAAAAATAAAACTTACAACTTTTGGCAACTCGAATGGGAGGCGTGCTGAATTTCATTACAGAGTCATTGAACGCAATTGTGGTCGAACAACAGGGAAGCAATGATGTAGTGCCGCTGATGCCATTCGTCAGCAAATTGGTGGTACGAAAACTCTAGGAAAAATAATGCAAAAGTGAAAAGGAATCGACAAACAATCGTCCGACAAAGCATCGCACGGTCGTTGTCCAGGTGTCTCTTGTCGGGATAGGACGGGACGAGACAAAACCAAAGAGGCAGTAGTGGGTCTGACACTACCTGCAGGTCATTCGGAAGCCGGATGTTAACGGCAGCAGTTGCAGGATGCGACCAGGCAGCGGCACAAAAGAGGAAATTAAAATATGCAGACACAAAACCGCGCGTTTTGAATTTTGGCGCGATTTTTGGTTACGGCTTTGCATAAATTTCCGAGTGCCAAGGAGGCAACAATATTCCGCATATCCCTTACCCAGCCCCACCCACCCCTCACGCGCTCCTTACACAGCTGCCCAGTCTCCCAGCGGCCTTCCCTCCCCCCGCTTGGCTATGTATCATCAAAATATGCAAATCTCGACCATGTGAACTCATGCCCCTCGTACTCGAAGCCCGGTGCTCTGTGTCCTGTGCTGGGTGCTCATACGAGTATGTACGGGTCAGCAGCATGGTGTGGCTCATGCTACGAAATTAGTAGCAGTAAATAACGCTGTCAGTCGCTCGTGGGCACAATACAAACACAGCGCATTGTGGAATCGGGGTAGAACGGGTACAAGGTGCAGGTCCAGAAGTCATTGCCGCTGGCTGCTGGAATTTATACTTATGTTGCTACGGCCTCAGCTCCCAAAAACTAAACGCAAGTGCCAGAGGGACGACAGTATCAGTTCTAGCTGTAGTAGGAGTAGTACACTCAAAAAAATACCTTTTCAAAATAATATTATTTTTCTGCATTTTTTAGAGCTAAATTACAATTTTTCAGAAATGTATGGCTTGAAAATATTAAGTATTTTTATTGATAAGGCTTTTTTCTTTGGTATATGTTAAAGATGTTATTTGTAAGTTTGAAAATTGTATTTATAATATACAAAATTAATTTTGGTTAAGCAATTCATTCTTGGGCCGATATTCTAATTTCTTTGAGTGTAGTCGTAGCGAGCAGCAGATCGCTGCGGTGCATGCCGCAAAACGATTTATGCTCTGGCAGATAGAAATCGATTGAACTCTAGTCACCGCATCCGTTCGTTCGAGGAGCTAATTCAGCAGCAGTACCCCCCCGGTTTTTGGCTCAACCCTTGACCCATGACCACCAATCCCCGATCCAGAAGTCCAACCCAGGCAGGCAGGCGGTGAGTGTTTAGATTGAATGTAAACGGCACTTATGACAATGAACAAGTGACCCCTAACCAAACCCCGCCACCCACTAATAGTAACAATCGCCAGGAGCGCAAGAACGTGTGCCAGGAAGCGCAGTGCTGCCAGTTACGCCAACAGTAGCACTAACGATTGCTGGTAACAGTAACTGCTACATTTAGAGTTGTCCGTGCAGCGGGCACAATGGGCTTCAATTGTATTGGAAACTACAAACTATATCCAAAATCTATAAATGAATATGCTTTTGATTATATAGACCATCTTGCATACGAGGTACAGCATTTTGGAATTCACAAGTTTATTTCAGTTGACAAGTTGTTCATTTCAAAGATTTTACATTATGTTAGCGAAGTATATGTTTCCAATAGGACTATTAATGTAGGTTATACAAGTTCACAGATATTTACATATTTCTGATACTATGACTGACTCATAGAAAACGGTTCAAAATTTATATAATAAAGTTGCCCAAACTAAAAGAAAAAATATATATATACTTGATCATATATATACTTGTCTGCATGCACAAACGGATATCGGAGACTATAAGAACCATACCATGCTCAGAACGAGTTATTATCCGATTTGGTTTATAATATTAATCCCTCCGTTTTGCGAACAGCGATACAGATCGTGCTGAATTTAAAGGCAGACTTTGCATTAGCATTTTGCTTTCTCGCTTCAACTCCTTCAATTTAGTGGACAGATGAGTTTTAGGAGATATTGTTGTATACATAATACTATATATTTACATATATATATATATAAATGTATGTATACTTTGTACATAACTGGATCATTCTATGATACATGTATGCAGCTCGCTGTTTTGCGCCACTGTACGCACTTGGACAGAATACAGCTGTTTTATGTTGCACCTTTATGCTGCATAAGTTATAAGGGTCTCTTGCCCCATACTTCTTTTTACTCCATTCTACGTTTTTATTTCAAATACTTCACTTTACCATTTTTGTTTTTGCATTTTTCTTTTTATTATTTTTTTTTTTTTGCAGCCCGTTGTTCGTACCGCAGCACCCTCTGGGCAGAGTCGTGGCTGCAGTCATTTCTATTTCATTTTATGATTTATGGCGCTGAAATATTAGTTTTGCTTATTTCATATAGACGCCCCCCTCATCGCCCTCCGACTGCCACTTTCTATCTCCCTCACTCGCCTTTCCATATGCTTGGGTGGAAGTAGTATGTAGCCGTGAAACTAAGAAAGTGAAACAAGTTTTTTTGCTGGAGCAGCTTCGCCTTTGGGGCCAGAGCCGGGCTCAGACTCAGACCAGGGCTAGGCCACGTCAAAGTTGCATAGCTCATTTCACGTGACTGGAGAGCGTTTTTAATAATCATAGAGAAGAGCAAAACTGCAATTGCAACACTCAGAAAAACATCAGTGCCATCGAATTTATAAAATCGGAATCAGAATCAGATGTGATTTCCCGTTGTAAAAATTAAGTCTAAGTCTACGAAGAGAATTTCGTTCAAGTAGAATCGCTTACCATTAATCAGCAATATTTATTTCCACTTTTACACAACACATTTTCAATAAGAGTCATTTTTGGAATTTGGAATAATTTGTTCTTAAAATCTATAAAATTTACCAAGCAATTATTTTTTAAATTAAGTTTTTAATTCGAGATATGCATGTTGCTGTATGATATGTTAGTCCTTCAGAAACTCGCTTGCTGAAAGGCAACTTTTTGAGGTCTAGGGTATATATATAGGGTATATTTTGCAAGTGTAGGCAAAGGAAGCCAGTAGGGCCCAGCCCAGTAGTGTTCGGCATTCTAGGCCAGGTGCGCCAGTTAAGTCTCGACCCTCGCTCCAGTACCAGGTGGCAGCTCCAGCAGCGACTCCCGTTCCAGGTGTAGCGCCACCTGGCGATTAGATTGTTTCGCAATTGATGCACAAATCGTGTGCGCTTTGTTAATAAATTGCCACTTGCAGCTATTTGCAGGCATGGCAAATTGGCTTTTATGCACTTGCAAATTCCAGCCAATGTCAAACAGCCAATGGGCCGCAAAAGTATGCACAACTGAGACAAACGGAGCAACAGAGAGAGAATGCGAGTGAGAGAGAGAGAGAGAGAGAGAGTATGTGAGTACTAGAGTGAGATAAAGGCACTCCTTTGGCGCTAGTCGTTCTTGGCTGAAGTGTTTGCCATAAAATTTGATTATGGCCCCGTTCTCCACAAGACACAAGAGCACGCAGCTAATACCCCATGTCCCGTTCCCCTCCTCAATATAACCAAACACCTAACGACTTGTCGCATAAATAGCCTGCTTTAGAGCACCAAGGGGCGTGACAGTCTCAGTTACAGTCTCACTTCCAGTCCCTGCCCCAGTCCGTGTACTAGTCCCTGTCCCTGTCCCTGTCTTGGTCTCAGTCCCAGTCCCAGTCTCAGTTGCATGTCAATTGTCATTGTCGCCTTTGCACACTTTTCTACGCTGTTTTTGGCGGCGGCTCATTAAGAATGACTCCCGCTTGCCACAAAAATAGCATAGTTCTCAACACAGTGGCAAAGATTAAATACCCTATGATATCAAAGTATGATATCTGCCAAATCTATAACCTAATTCGATGGCACCATTGAAAAACAAATCATTAATTGAAAAACCAAATATAATTTCATTCAAGCAAGCCGGCTTGATGGTCGTAAGCGTTGAGTCTTTGCATTGTTTGGTGTTGTTCGGTAGTTTATCCAGTAGTAGTTCGTCCTCCCTCATTATTTATTCATCCAATATTAATCTCTCTCTGTTCTATCACTCTTTATTTGAGATCTACGGGTATCACAACGGGCCGTTAAAACAACAAAATTTATTTCGAGCATAATGTCACTTGCAATTGCTGAGCTTGGCAAAGATATGTGAACAAAAGGAAAAGTTTTTAAATAATATTTATATACTCAATGCGTTACACGTTTGGTGACAATACTACAAAGCCCTCTGTCGAGAGTATACAAATAATGATAATAATAATAACAATAATGTGTATTTACGAAAAAAGTTAACACGCAAGTTCCAGCGTAGAAGCGGACAGGGGTGTAGCAACTGGATGCACCCACTTCATTTTGTCGCACCTCAAACCAAACAAAAGTAATCGTCGTCATCGCTGCCGTTGTCATAACGTGTCCCTTTTTACTTAAATAGCAACTCCCCCAATCAACCCCCCCCCCCACCCTCCCCGGCCACCGTCACCATCCATTAAATTCACATCCCGATCTGTTTTGTGTGTGCGTGTTAATCGCCTGATGTGTTTATTTGCCAAAAGCATCTGGCAAAACTGTCGCCTCGCTCGACAGTCAGCCATCAACTACACAGATAATCGATGTGTGTGCGTGTGTGTGTGTGAGGGGTGGTATGGGTGGCAATTAGAGACGGAAACGTAAGCGTTACGTTTGTATTGTGTGTTGGTGTGGTTGTTAGTGTGCGTGAACCCCCCACTTCACTCTGATCTGCGCCGACGTACCTCAAAATGACTGACAGAGCAAACAGCATTCGTATTATCCTGAGCATAAAAGCATCACATCTCTTTGAGTGGACTAATAATAATCTTGCCACATCAGACATATCAGTCACTCACCCCTTGCTATCTGTGCGCGGCTGAATCAATGAATCGATGAATCAATATGGAACAATTATAGATAGAGGAAAGGTCGAGCACCGTCTTCTAATCATTGTCGTATCTAGTAAATTTCAATCTGGTATCTCGACGAGGGCTTATGGTTGTGGAGAGTTTCGAAAAGTCTACGAGCGCGATAGAATTTTGACTCTAATTTTGCTATATATTATATATATATATATATATATATATATATGTACATTTTTGTTGTTTTCTTTTCTCTTTTCTTGTTGTGTTTTCCCATTCAAGAGATATTGCCGATTTGCCGATTTGGGCACTCAAAGTGCGGGAAATATAATCGAAGTTTATTCTAGGAGGCGTTCCATAAAATGAAAGTTAATTTTATGACTCATTATTTTTTACACACACGCACACACACACACACACTCAAAGATAAGTATAAAGGTAACGAGTGTCCCACATATGGAGAAAAAATAGCAGGCGTCATTAAATGAGCTCTGTCACACTTCTTTCGTTTTTGTTGCTTTTCGTGGCAATTTTTTGGACGATGTCAATGCGAAGCCTTGGCAACAGCACCCTCAAAGCCTCAAACCGCTACTGCCAACCCGCTTCTCCCAATGAAAAATAAATCCAACAACAACACAACATTTGTGACACACACACACACACACACACACACACACTCGACTGTTTATTTGGGGTATTTATTTCTTGTCGTCGTTGGAGTCGTTTCACTTTTACTTTCTATACAATTGCCGTTTGTCCCCCATGTGGAGTGGGGTTGGCGTGGGCGGAGGGGCGTTGGGGTGCATGATCCAGGGTGCATGTCTATTTAAATCGAAGAGAAATCAATTTTGGGATTCGCGTTTTATGCACAGGGCAAACATAAAATACGCGCATGAAGTGCGTTGCGCTCAATCCCCCCCCCCCCCCCCCCTCGTCATTTATTTGGCGGAAATGTGGCAGTGGGGGAAGCGAAGAATGGGCACAAAGGAGGCATAAAGGAGCGACTGGCTCCTTACTGATGCATTCGCATTAGGAACTGGATGGCAAAGCACATTGTTGACAATTGAAATGCGGTGTGTGCTCTCATATGTGTTTGCTTGGCCTCGACAAGGGCGCAGCTCGAAAGGGTTCTCAATAACACTACTTCCGAAGAGTGGATCTCACAGGACGAAGAACCTAGCAATTCACATCTGATTTTTGTTTCAGAAATGAATAACATAACGAATATTGGTATTTATTAATATATTATTGTCAGGAATATTTTATGTTTCCAACTCCAAACAGCTCACTGAACGAACCTTGTGAATCTTTCCCTGAAGTCAAATCGAAATATATCGGATTGTATACCAAAACAACAACGAGAAACATATTTAAAATATTAATAAAAATATAAATATTTTAATTTGAAGCAAAAAATGGTTAACATTGTTATTTAATTGTCTTTTTGTTTTTGAATATGATTAATTTTTGAAAAGTGGCCTAAATCGCGCTAGTTCGTTATTTTTTATAAACAGCAAAAATAGAGAATCAAAACGGAATAAAAGGGGAACCACTTAAGGAATGCCTGCAGCAATATGCCAAATAATAATTATATAGTACAAATATTATGCATAAATCTCCATTATTTTGCTTCCTTATTATTATTATTATTGTTATACCTAAGTTCCCTAGAAGAATCATTTGTTTTAGTACAAAGTAATCGAATATGAGAGGTAAATAAATATTTGGATATATAGCTAGATTCATGCCTGTATTCCATACGCAACACCTGGATATTAAAATAAGTGTGATTATTTTTTGTTTTTCTAATACGAAATATATTTAATCATCAAAACAGGAAATAGCACACAAGCTGATGCGCTTATTGCCGCCCCCTTTGCCTAAGCCCCTGCCTGCTCAAGCCGCGGATATATATATGTGTGTGTGTGTGTATGTATGCGCTCGTACGTGTGTGAACAAAAATAATCGCATTTCCGATTTGCGATTTGTGATTAGCGTGCGATAAAATTGTTTAGTTTTTTTTTTTTGTGTGGGTGGTACTTTCTTTATGTTGTTACCAAATAGTAGGCACACATACATGGAAACATGTGTACACGTATGTATTTGGCTGTGTATTCACTGGAGTTTGCGGATTATCGTGTGCGTTTCTTGGCTTTTGTGTAGTCGAGCATAAATATAACATGTTTATTTTTAAGTGAATCGGAAACATTTATTTATTTGCCTTACTCATTTTTCACACTCTTACGTAGTCGCGGTGATAAAAATGATTTCTTTGCCCGTGTACCCGTTTTGTGTATGCCACCATACATACACACACACACACACACACACACACACACACACCATTCAATGCACCCCCGTGCCACCATGAACCCTCTGCACTTTTTGTTTGTCGCAATCTCCACCTGCCCGTTGGCACCAGGAACTGCTTGAATTTTCAATTAAAAACAGTAAACTTTTGTCGCTGCTACTTGGAGTGGAGTGGACCTGCAGCTATGCGAAGGAATGGCCGGCATTTCTGAATAGTTATTCATAACTATGAATCAATGCTAAGAGAGCAAAGTCCAAGTCCGATGCCAGGCCGAACGACATTGTGCACGAAATTCACCAACGGCCATCGGCATTTTATCAGCTGCCACTGACTTGCATTAGGCTTGAGGGCACACTCCGAGAAATATATTTTTCTCGAATATATAATTAATTAACTTCCTATGTGTGTGATATTTTATTCATTCGAAATTGTTTGCCCACTTTTTATAAATTCGATTTATACAAAAATACATAAAAATACCATTTTAGTTCGTGGAAATTCAATTTCTGGCAACTTGTTTTCCCAAGTGCATCGTGGAAGGGTAGGGCTCCCATGCTTCTGACAGTGTCCCGAAGCCGAAACAGGCGCCAACATTATCGCCAGCAACATTATTCATTATCGTTGCCAGCGTCGTTTCCCCCTGCCAGCAGTTTGCCTCCATTATTGTAAGTTGGTGACATTGCAACAGATACTTCTGGCCGGTACGAGTCCAAGTGGTGCTATTGTTGCTATTGCCACTGCTTCAAGTTGTGCGATGGTCTCTTACCGCCTCCCCCAATGAAGTCAATGAAGCCACACACAATGGCCGCCCTCCAGCTCCCCTCGCTCGCACCCGTCACCTTGGCCCGCAGCTGAGAGACGCCCGCTTGTGAGCCACATGAAAGTCGAACTGTGGACAAAGTTTTGCGCTGTAAAATAAAAAACGAAACAGGCAACAGGAAAGCAATGCGAAAGTCAACGACGTCGCCGTCGACGTCGATGCGTCTGTCGGGTGGCGGCTGGGGGCTGGGGGCTGGCGGCGCACAAAAACTTCCGTTTCAACTTGTGCACCAGCAATTGCTGCCGCCTGTTGTTATATCCTGTTACCAAAAGGGGCACCCAAGCTGGTCATCAGCTTTGCAGCACAGAACCGAATTTCAAGCTTAGTCCCTGGCCCCAAATTTGTATATTCCTATCGAAGAGTCGGTTCAAGCTTTTTCTCTGCTACATTACCGGAAGTTGTGCGCTGAAATAGCTTGTTGACAAACACAAAGCAAAGTTGTTATTTTTGAAACTCTCTTGCAGAATTTTGCAATTTCGATATTCTGGTAAGAAAATATAAAAGCAAATGTTAAGTTACATTTTGATGACGGAGTAGAAATTAACAATAAATAATTAGAATAATTAACTAAACGAAACACAAATATTTCAATACAAAAATAAACATTGAGAATATATATAAAAACGTGTCTATATTGTATAACTTTCCTACAACTCGAAGTAAGTACGAAGAACACGTGCCCAGAAATCCATTCTCAGTGCTCGCTTTTGTACCCTAATTAGGTCTAGCTTAAGTCATTTGCAATTGACTGCAGTTGGCCCGGCCCAAGGGTTGCATAACTTTATTTAGCTTTATTTTTATTTTTTTTGTATATTCATAAGTGTATTTCAGAGCATTGAATGTTTGCCTTCCTGCCGTTTGAGTGGTATATTGTTGCGTATTGCGTATTGTTGCTGTTATTATTGTGGCTTCTTGTAGGAAGTTGTTGTTGCTGTTGCTGTTGTTGTTGCTGTTGTTGTTGTTGTTGTTGTAAGAAGGCAGCTGCAGCATTTTAAGCCTCGTATCCTGTATGCGGACATCTCGCCAGCAAACGCCCAATGATCAGTTCTCCCCTTCCCCCTAACCAATCCTTGGTCACCCTCTCTGTCTCTCCCCCTGTGTCTCTATCTCTATCTCCATCTCTCTGTCTTCTGCAGTGCACATCTGCACCCCTTCCGCTACTCACGGTTCAAACAGACAGTTGCTTTCACTTGGCATCAGATTTTCATTGCTCGCACAGTTTGATATGTATATCTACATATACATATCTACATATACATATCTACATATACATATCTACATATACATATACATATATATGTATATATATTTATATTTTGCATTTATACAAAGGAGCTTGACGCTAGCCGCTACATCAACGTTCCTCTTTGCATCGTCTACACTGAGAAACAAAATGCCTCAAGCACGCACACAAGTAGCTTTAACATTTGTTCAAAAAACAAATCATAATATTCAAAAAAAAACTTGAGCATACGATTTCCAAATTCTTATTGTTTACGCAAAGTCCTTTTCCATTACGTAGTCCTGAATTCGGACAAGAAAGCTTATTGATAATATCATTCAATACCCTTCCATGAAATCGAAGTACATTTATAAAAAAATTAAACAGGTATTTTTGAAGATATTGATAGAATGGGTCAAATAATTTTTGTAGTGTAGCTAGCACACAAAAACTGAAATCGAGCGCAGCTTGCAGCCCAAATAGAAAGCAGAAAGCAAAGCAGCTGGAAACGTTGCAACTTTTGTGTTGCGTGTGGTTTTTCTGTGACATTTTAGTAGATTTAGCTTGGGGCCTGTTGAACGACCAGGGCCAAAACTGAGAAAGCAGCACACAGCACAGAGCACACAGCACACAGCAACCCACATCTTAACCACTCGCCCCGTATCTTCCAGTTTGTTGGTATTGTGTATGTGTGTGTGTGTGTGTTCTTTGGCTGACTTTATGAAATTCTTGGCTGCCTGTCGCATCTATTTTTTCTTATTATTTATTTTTTGTGCTCGCCGCTCGCCGAACACTTGCGGTTAATGAATATTTCTTGAAAGCCAAACTAAAACTTGTATTTTTAATAGTTTGTGCAATTTACAAAGACGATGAAAACGCCACACTAAAAGGAGGGAATATGAACTGGCAGCTGAAAGGAAGCAACAACCAATCCTGTAAGTTTCAATAAATCAAACGCTTTGAGAATGGAAGAAAGTGAAGTGAAGTGAAGTGAAATGAGATTTATCCGAGTCAGCAAAATAAAATAAGATGATTTAATCGATTTACCAAGTGAAATGAACTTGAACCGTTTGCATTAAAAAATGTAAATATTGTGTGGATACTACTTCTACAATATTGATCTTAATTTCATTACTAACTGCATTGCATTTCATTAAAATATGCCAAAACTTGATATTGATGCAGCCTTTAAATAAAATAAATATGGTATTTATTAGGGTTTGTTTTCTCCAGAACATAGATATGTTAATAAAACAACTACGACTTGGTAGGCGCCAAGTTTATAAGAGGCATAAATTCAATACCTCTGCCGTTAAGAAAAAACCAGTTCTACGCCCACCTGAAGTGGCATCCGGAACAGGTATGAGAGACCCCATCGAAAGTTCACGACTTGGGGTTTCGCCAATTTGATTACGTTCGAATTGTATGAATATACCACATTATAGTGTAGAGTGTTGCATTTACTAATAATCTTCTGCTGGAAATGATAAAATTGATTCATTTTCGATCAACGATTTTGATGTACGTTTGACCCTCTACCTCTTTAGTGCACACTGGTCTAAGAGTGTTGTTGATTTAGATCATTTAGGTGTATGAAACTTCTATGCTTGCCATATATGTACTTGACTAGAGTACTTCTTTTTGAGAATGAGTTGGGAGTGTAATCAACGACCATCGCTCATTGGAGGCGGCTATTGCATAAGACTCGTGTTTTGCCACACACAACATTTTATAAATATCATACTTATCATACTAATATATATATGTATACTTATGTGTATGATAGTGGGTAAGCATTTAGTAGCAGAGTTTATATAAGATATATGCAAGTCATTAATTATTACTATGCGGCATTCTGTCTACACCAAGAACAGTTGCTGCCAGAGAAACTAGACAGCAACTGCAGCTTCGATCTGTGTTTTCCCAGGCAAACTGAGTTAATGCAACTAAACTGCTAATCAATGCGAGAGCGAGCTGAAAAGGTGTACGTCAGCCACTCGAAGGTCATTACAATCGCGCTGCAATTGCGATTGATAGTGCTCGATAGTGAGTGAGTACAAGTACAAGTACAAGTACAAGTACGAGTACGAGAACGGGAACGAGCTTAGTGCTGAGACTGAGTCTGAGTTTGAGTCTGAGTCTGAGTCCGAGTTTGAATTTGAATTTGAGTTGGATTCAGGTGCCCAGCCGCGTTGCGAATAGTCAGTTGATTGTCAATCCGCAGTTGAAGCAGACGCTGCCGTTAAAGTTGTACTATTGGAGAAGCACATTCCTATCGATAATGTTCCATGCGTTGTTGTTGTTGCTGCTGACAACGCTGACGTTGCTACTGGGCGTTCAGTTCGCCACTTCTCAAAAGGTGCCTTATCACTTTGGCAACTGTTTCGCTCTCGACTTTGGTAAGGGAAAATGCACTACACGCAATGCCTGTGACTTCTATAATACAAATCTGCTGGTTTCGGGAACCGTAACGAACTGCTATTCACGCCAGCAACCCAATTTGGTAAGTTTATTTTGCAATTGGCAGCATTGACAGAGAGTTGGAAGCCGAGTGACAAATACTCACAAATGCATATTGTGCACTTGGTGAGACACATGCCAAAGGCGGACTCTTTAATTGCTTTAATTCAATTCTATTATTTGTGTATCGATGATAAAATCAGTGCTCTGGAGTATTGAACTAAGTGTGTTGTGGCATCAACTCATTGCAGATATGTTGTCCGACTACACAGAATGCGTTGCCTCCGCTGTCAGCGCGCATTGGCAGTGTCGATGAACTGCCTAGGCATCCCAACTGCGGCACTTCGTTCCACTCGAAGATTGTGGGCGGCGAACGCACGGGTCTGTTCGAATTCCCGTGGACGACTGTGCTCGAATATACGATACGTCCCAGTGGCAAGAAGCAGTACGATTGTGGTGCCGCCTTCATAGCGCAACGCTGGCTCCTTACGGCTGCCCATTGCGTTCACAAGCACTTCTTGGGCGAATCTCGGGTACTGACTGGCGCCCGGTTGGGCGAATGGAATACGACGAGCAATCCAGATTGCATCACATACACGAACGGCAAGACAGAATGCGCCCCGCCACACATTCAGGCAACCATCAATCTTCACGTTGTTCATCCAAAGTTCGATATCGGCAACCTAACCCACGATATAGCGCTGCTGCGTCTCTCTCAGCCTGTTAATTGGCAGGAGCACAAATATCTGGAGCCAGTGTGCCTGCCACCGGCACGTGGTGCAAGCGCCGATCAGCTGGTGGACACTGCCGTTGACGTATCCGGCTGGGGTTTCACGGAAAAGCGTCAACCGAGCGACGTAAAACTCAAGGCCGTGCTAAGAGTGACGCCGCTGGAGTCGTGTGTTGAGATGTATAGGGACCAAGGATATTTGCTAAACAGTAACCAATTTTGCGCCAGCGGCGGCATCAATGTCGACTCGTGCGCAGGTGACTCGGGCGGTCCGGTGACAGTTGAGGCTTTTACCCCGCAGCGGGATCGTTATGTTTATGTGGCCGGCATTGTTTCCTTTGGCAAACTATTTTGTGGCCAGTCAGATTTTCCCGGTGTTTACACAAGAGTCAGCAGCTACATGGACTGGATTGAGGAGACGGTGAGGAATAACTCATCGAACTGACGTCACAATCTGCAATCGTTCACGTCACGACTACCGCAGAGAGGCGGCTGGCAATTAAGTTGACATGTTAGGAGCTCCGTAATCGGTGGCGCAATCGAAACTTGACTAAATATCTATTATTTTATATGTATATATTATAATACTAGTTATGTCATAAGGCTGACTGGGCGGATTTCTCACACAGCGAGAAACTACGAATGTGTCAGCAATATTTTTTTTTTGTTTTTTTTTTTATTACATTTAATTTAATACTATTCTAAGTTGAGTTTTTCCGGTAGCTTTTTATTTTACGATAGTTTAGCTCTTGACTTGTAATTATTTTTTTTAGTAATAAAATTTTCAATTGCGCATAATAACGAAAAATGATCCATGTCTGTCGCCCAGCTTAAACATTCATTCCTTCCACTATGCTGTGTTTTCCAATGTGTTTTCTTTAAGCATCTCTACCAAACTCACCTGCTATAATCCAACTATGTCTCTTGCAAGGTAACAAATCGTGGAGTTTAATATTTCCCTAATTTACATATAAGATTTATTATTTTATTATGATGATAATCAACAATGCAGAAAACGTGTTTTAAATATCAGCTTGGCTGTTTTGCTCGCCACTTTATATTTAAGATCCATATTGAAAATGACTCTATAACGATAAAGAAAACAACGTTTTCCACAGTCGGGCAATTCCCAGTGCAATGTTCCCACTTGTTTACACACACACACAAACATTCTTATCAACAATTATAAATGCATAAGACGATTATTTCCATTTGAGTGTCTACTACGTTGATCAGATATCAATATGTATAAATTGATACACACACACACACACACATATATATATATATATATACATTTTTATATTATAGGCACATTTTCCTTTTGTGTTAACTTCATTTTGTATATTTTCTCAGTTACCAGTGAACATTAATTCCTCATTTTATTTACTATTTACATATGTACATATGTACATATGTATGTATGTACATTGGACTTAAGGTGGAAAATTTGATTTATTTGTGTACATTCGTATGTAGAATCGTGCATTCATATATGTACTTAGCTTCTGTGTCGCTTACTACTACCGCTTAGAAATTACAATAAATTACTCACATTATTAACAAGATGACTACATGACTACAACCAAAAGGCCAATAAATTAGCGAAAAAAAAAATCAATTTAAGATTAGGAACAGAATTTACTGCGCAGGTTCTGATTACTGGTTCCGCACAAAGATGACAGCACGCCGGCAGCGATCGCGATGATCACGCATTTTGCCTTCCGGACAGGGTCGCTTCATGCGGCTGGAGACGAGCAGCTGGCCAGTGAGCGTCTTACTGTGTGGACTGTAGAAGACTAGACGACGCGCCTCCGTCCCTGGGCTGCCCAGTGCCAGCAGCAGCGCCAAGATCCATCCGATGGCCACAAGAAGTCGTTGCAGTTGCATATCAGTGATATTGAATGTCTTCCAAAGTGCGGGAGTTTGATGGTTTCTTGTGTAGTATCGTTGTTTTTTATTGGAGTTGTTTTCGCGTGGAGTTGCGTTTGCGGCTTGCTTCGCAGAACTTGCCTTTTCGACTGTGCGCGATCAGCTATTTTGTTGCCGTAGTCGTCTTAACTGGTGTCGATAGCTAAAACGCTGCTGTCAGATAAGATAAGGGAATTCCGCTGCAGATAAGATAAGTATGGTAAGCGCTTGTGGTCTCCGCTCGTTCGATCGACTGGCGACCTGCTGAAGGCATTTATTGGATTCCCATAAAATTACTTACGGGCTATGGCCATGAGCGCACGAGCCAGAATCGGGCGTGTGACGAAAGCGTTCGGGAATTCACTCGCTCAACGAATTCCACGACAATGCGTATTCTGTCTGTCAGTTGTGGCCGTCGTCATTGTCATTACCCCGTAACCAACATAATCACTGTGGATCAGTGTGTGGTGTCTTATCGGTGACGCTACTTCCGCCAGCGTTACTTCTACAATATTTCAAATTTTGACAGAGCGCCTGAAATTATACTGCGAAGCCCAGGCGGCAATCAGATGATTTGTTGAGGAGAAGCCCAAAAAGTTTACCACCCCCTCCAGAAACCTTAAGTAGTCAAGAGTGTGCTAGAGGCTTCGCAAATTAGGGTGGACCAAATCGCCTCTGCAATAAGATAATTATAAACCGAGAATGTAGCTCAGACAGACGGCCAATCGACTCGGCGGTTGATGCTGATCAATGCTGATCGGAAATGATTCGTTCTGTTTCTTTCATAAGCTTTCTACAAATTCATAATACCCTATGTGTGTAGGGTATAGTGTACAAACAAAATATAATTTGTCAAGCATTAGATTGCGTTGCATTTGACGAGGAAACGACATATGACGTAGCATGATCTGCAAACTGGGTAAAAATAATCAGTTCTTGGAATGTTTCTAAACATGAATGTTGACTAAGAACTGTATCAGCTGTTGCTATCAGGTATTTCGCCCTATCATTGTTAATTCATTATATCTGTGTCTGCAGTGCCTTCCAGTATATGCTGAATACTCATTCAATTATTATTTAACAGGGAACCACGACACAGTGGGTCGAATGCATAGAAATCAAGAGCAAAGATCAAAGTTGCAGTGTAGATGATCTGATCTTAGCACATTTGGTTTTAATCAACTTGTGCAGACAAGGATCCTTGATTTGCCAAAGATCACAAATGACGGTTATACGAGATAATAATAAAATAATAGCATTAATAGAACCTTGCTCGAAAATATTTCGAGCTGCACATTAAAAATTTAATATAAGCAGATTAACTCAGATTAACAAAATGAATAATACATTTTGGAAGCGAACAAGTTATACAAATAAAATGAATATTTTCATTTCGTCATCAGCCACATAGAAAAACGTGCACCAACTTGTTCAGTTTGTACTAGTTATATACAGTGTCTCACAGCTTAATTGGAAAAGTGTCAAGTAAGAAATGCAATTGCCTGCCATAAACTAATTATTCATTATTTACCAATAATTCCAAAGACCTATGGTAGGTTCCAATCAAGCTCTGAGACACTGTATCTATCTCTGTAAAGTCAAAATTTATGAAATCTTCCTCGCATGGTTGTGTAAATATACCCTTTAAAATGAAATTTGCATTGAACTTTAAACAAATTTAGACAAATTTCGTAATAATACATTTAAAATAAGCAAAGTGTTCCGATATGGTTGCTAAAAATAATGGTACTATTTTTTTCTCATTGACTTTCAAAATGTATTCAGCCAATACGCTAATTGTAGTCATTCAAGTTATTTATATATCTATATTTATTTTATATAGTCTCCGTTGTGTGAACATGGAGGCCTTTTCCTCTTCATTATCTTAAGAGAGAATGATTTTGTTTGTTTTAAATTTTTGATTTTGATTTTGACGATATTTGATAGTGTTTTAAATATAATTATTATAATTGAATTGCACTACACTAAATAAAGTTCAGCAGCAGAAATGATGGATTAGGATTAACAATTTATTTCCAGCCCCTGCTGCTGATCCTTAATATGCTTCAACTAATGCACACACGCAATGCAAACGAGACATTTTTACAATTCTTGTAAAAATTCCATCAAATTTATTAACAGAAAAAAAAAACAAAAAAAAATGTGTGAAATTAATGTAATAAATAGTGCACTGAAATTGAATAAATACGAATAATGACGCTTTTCGGCTTTTCTGCTTTTCTGAGAGAGTTCGAGATTCAGTTGATGATGGCCATGGCAATTACAGGACCGAGCCTTATGTTAGCATATCACGCCATCTGCAAAATCGAAAATCAGAATAGATAATTAAATAATGATAAATAAACAGATTGGATGTATGTAAAGACATACCTGTGTTGTAGGATATAATGCGACGGCAGTTGCCACGATGATCCCGCATGTGGCACTGCTGGCAGGGCTTCTCCAAGCCATTCGTGGCCAATATCTGGCCCCGAGAAATGCCGGGTGGCGCCACGAAGATCACCCGACGCGATTCACTTGACGCTGGAGCACAAATGACAACCAGGGCGAGCAGACACAGTGCATATAAAAGTAACTGTCGGATGCGATGCAGCATCATCGTCTCTCACTATATAAATATATATTATATATTCGCCGGTGTGCGTGTGTGTGTGTGTGTGTGTGTGTGTGCGTATCGGTGTACTCGTTTGCAGTTTCGTGACAATGTGAAATTGTGTAATCGAACTTTAAGTTGAAGTCGTTCGCTTGTCCTACTGCCAGCTAACTTATATGCGCAAATGCCTTCACTTAACTGATTATATACGATTTGGGCAAGCAGTTTCAAAGCAAAAAGTGGCCTCTGCCGGCCTATCAAGCATTGGCGGCGTCTTCGCATTGATAAACTATACAGGCTGCCTCACCAATTCCAAACAGCCAAAAGAAATAAAATTATTTTGTTAGAGTTTAGCTGAGGCAGAGCAGCTCAGTAAGGAGTCACTCATCTAAGCTGGTTCGATCCTCAGTAAAATCGAGAATTGTTTTTAACTAAGTTAGAAGAATTTAATAAACTCTCTTAAATGTTTATATATGTGAAATCTTAAGAAAGATTTTCAGATTGTAAGAAATATGCTGGAAATTCAACTACTTTTTGTTAATGTTAGAAAAATATACCCTGGAGTTGAGAAAAGAAAACACTTATTTTTTAATAGACACAATCTTCCGTTTCGGAAATATAATTTCTGATATAATTTTTGATGATTTTCGATTGATTTCTTTGCGGAGTGTAGCTTTCGCATCTATCCCGTGTAGGCCGATGGCAAACACCCTGTATACGCAAATCTTATCTAGACCTCGCCACTACTATGCCACACCCGCAATCTGGGTAATTGAGTGTCTTGCTTTGGTTTCGCTTGCATTACCGCATGGTGAGTGCCCTCTAATATTTATTTGATTATGATAATTACGATTTATGTTTAACCCGCGACAAATCAATGAATCAATACTCGTTTCATTCGTAGTTATGTCTTAATTTGAGTATTTATAAATAAACGAGAACATTTTCAGATGTCACTTCAATCTACTGTTTATGAATTTAAAATTTATCTGTTGCGTAATTTGATTAAATTTCTTTTTAAAGAGGAGAACTAGCTAAAAATAGTATACTAACAGCAGCAATTTGGACACTAAACTCTAAAAACTGAAGTCCCACAAATTTGTAGATCACTCTTTTCAAGTGTGACATGTATGTTGCAAAGTAAACATATTTTTAAAAGATTTGAAGATAAATCAGTTTATTAACCATAGACATGATACGTTCGTATCTAAAAAAAAATTGAACACCAAAAAAACGATTTGTTTTTTTTTTAATGAAATTACGATTCTATTACTGGCTTTTGTTCAGTATACGTTTATATTTTATATTGTCATAAGATTAGCTTATTCTTGAAATGTTATAAGAAAAAATGTTTAAGTTCTTACTTTTAGGGAACGGAAAATTAATATTAATTTTTAGAAATTATATGCAATATTATAACTAACTTATATTTGTTCACTAATGGGTTAATCATTTTTGTATTTATTTTTTGTTTATGATATTTTCCTATACTCATGACAGCGAATAAAATCGGATGAAGCATTCGTAAATAAATCCCAGTTTCACTATATAAATAAACAGTGGGGTTCGATTTTCGATCAAGTCTAAGTGACTTCATTATCCGCCAATCCGATAATAAGGGGGATTGCCGTTGTTAGGCACACAACAATCGCCTCAAACATGCGTAAAAAGTCTGTGTTTCCCACAACAATATGAGTCGATGAGCGCAAGCCAACAGTAATCAGCTGGTGTGATAGTCTCATGGCTTTCCCAGAAAGCCCCAGCTACGTCACAGACCGGCTGGTGTGGCCCCGTGTCTCTTATTAATCCTTCCCCCCCCACCTCCAAATAAAAAAATGTGACCAAGGCAACGTGAACGGTAACGGCAGCGAAATGAGTCGATATGAAAATAGTCGGTTGAGTCAGCGTCTGAAGGTTGGTGCCCCTATCTTGGGTGAATGTCTATGTTGCAGCTATTTCGCATTTTGTATCTGTGCTTGTATCTGTATCGGTATCTGCATCTGCCGTTCCCATTTACTGTTCGGGAAAATTCCCCCAATTTCATCATAGCAAACATCGTTTGACTATATCTAAGCAAATATGTACCTAAGTACATGGGTGCGCCTTGTGACGTAGTGTTTATAAATATTTAATTGCCTAAACGTTAGCGAGTTCTGGATACGGCGATAAGTTGACGGGCGCCTCAGTCCAAAGGTCGAGTACCCCCTACACAATCTGCAAAAAAAAACAGCACCAAATTAATTCATTATAATTTTGAAGAATTTGTTCGTCACACACACACACACACACACGCACACACTCACCCGGCGACAGCGATTGTGATGATCACGCATGAAGCCATGCTTGCAGCCACGGCTTCGAAGCTCGAGCAGCATACCTTTGCCGACAGCATCCTTCGTGCTGGTGTTGTTGCCTTCCTCAATGCTCTGGCTGGCGTTTAGCTGATTGAAATAAATCACGCGTGCGTCGCTGCATTGTAGCTGGGACAACATCAGAATTATTGGAAACACAATCAACAACAGTCCCAGTCCCAGTCCCAGCAGCCTCAGACTCAGCATCTTTTTGCTTCAAAGTAAACACGTCGCTGTCTGACCAGCGTTGAGCACGCACTCAAAACAACGGATTTTGATGGCGATGCTGCTGCTGTTGGCACGTTCAATCTATCAGCTTGTCCCCCTGCCCTTTGGAGAGTTCGTTGGGTCTTTCTTATCAGTCTGTTTGCAGTTAAAACGGTTTTTGTTTTGCGAAATCCGCAATCACTTGTAACACTGCGCAATTAATGAGCTCGATCGTATTGCATACTTTTAGGCGATCACATTAAAAATAGGTAGATTGAAGTGCTCGAACACGGAGCAAACTATGAACTACGTGTGGGAGAAACTATCTGAAAACGGCGATTAACTTAATAACAGACTAAATCGTCTGAGTTGCTTGATTACAGACCAAACCATAAATTATGAATGAAAGAATCTAACTATCTTGGAAAAAAGTTCAAACTGCAATATCAGAAATTTCCTTAAAATAATTACAACTTTTCCACTGGTTTCCAGAAACCAGTTCTAAATTTACAAATAATATAATTATAATATAACGAGTTTCTGGAAAATATTTCCAACAATAACTTTTCTGCACCACAGCTGCTTCAATCTTAGAGCGCAACATTCGATTTTTATAAGTTATCCAATTTCTTTATGATTAAGCATACATTTTGTGGTCTGTCGATTATTATCTCAATATCTCCAAGCCATGACATGTGAAGTATGGTATTTATAGACGCACACATACAGTACACGAATTAACTTTAAATATATATAAATACTTTAATTACGAACCATTTTGTAGATTAATTAATTTGCTTGGAATCTCTTTCATATTTATAATCGTTTTTTTTATATCCTGAAGCCTGGTTTTCTGGAAATGATCATGATAACAGAAGGAAGCATCTCCGACCCCAAAAAGTATATGTATTCTTGATCAGGATCAAAAGCCGAGTCGATATAGCTACGCCCGTCTGTCCGTCAGTCTGTATGAACACATCAGATAGATAATCACAGCTGATGTCCTTTAAATTGTAGTATTTGTTCCAGAGTATACAAATTTATTGCCATATTTTCGCTCCAATATACTCAAGCCAAAAGAATCCAATTTATGTTTTTCACTCATTTACAATTTGTTTTTATTATATTTCATTTAATTTTTGGCATTGCTTTACATATACAATATTTAATTGAAGCCAACATGCTCTACTGTGTGCTTGACTACTGTGTAATGACGTCATCGTCACGTGGCACCAGGCGCCGTTCGATGAACACAATTGCCCGGATCGATTGTGATAAGCTCTAAGTAAGAGAGTAGGTGAGTGAGTAAGTGTTAAGGGTTTGAGGCAGTGCCGGCCAAGCTATGGCAAGGTATGGTTGGAATTGAGGTCTCACCTGGTGACAGCACATCCTTGAGGCAGTTTCGATCAGTGCGACGGCAGCGTGACTGCCTTGTTGGAGGTGGCTGTCTGTGTGTGTATGCCTCTTCATCCGATGTAGTCTCCGATAGCAGTGATGCCGGCCGTTGTTGTGGACGTCTGCGCGCCGCGACCTGCGCGACGCTACTGCTGGCCTTGTCCTGTTGAAGCTGAAGCATGTTGTTCTCGCTGGAGGAATGCTGCCGCTGCCGACGGCGGCGCTGCCGCACGCGACTAAAGCTTTCGTCCTGGATGACAAGTGTGCCGGCTTTGCTGCTGCGCAGAAAATAGCGTGGGCCATGCTCCACTTTGTGCTCCTGAATCATATATTCGGGCGAGGAGTGTCGTCCCCGCGACATGCTGAACCTCTCTAATATCGAACGCTGGCCGGAACTCTGGGATCGTTTATAGCGTCGCTTCTCACGCGGTCCCGACGATGAGGAATTCGCTGTTGTTGTCAGCGTCGAGGTGGATGGCGGTGTGGGATATGCAGTCGTCTGTCCACGCTGCTCCAATTGCTCTCCCAGCTGCGACTGCAGCGTTTGCTCCTCGAAGCGGACTCCACGCAGCGAGCTGGAACGGCGCGAGCTGCCTGTCGATGTTTCGTGTGGCTGCCAGTCGGGTAGCTCATGGGTGTTAAGCTCAATACAGCTGCCAGCGAGCTGTTGCTGTCTTCTGGGCTTGGGTGTGGGAGTGGGTGTGGATGTGGGTGTTGGTGTCGCCTCAGCGATGCGCAGGCCATTAAACTCGCTGGGCAGTCGAGCCTGCTGCAGACTCTGGCTGAGATTAGCGGTCGCTGCTCGTTTCCGTCTGCGATCTCCTGTAATAGAGCTGGGCGCTCGATATGTCTGCTCTTTATGGCCATCCGCATCCAGGAGCAATGCACCCGTATGGTCGTATAGTAGTATCCGTGGCAAGGCAATATTACTGCAACTGCGCGATGTGCTCAGCTCCCAGTTCCAGTGTGTGGGTTTTCTCAATTGCAAACTCAACAGATTGGCAAGTGGATCGTATTCCTGTTCCTCGTCCCCTTCCTGTTCCTGTTCCTGTTCCTGTTCCTGTATGTAGTGGGATGTGGTTGCTTGTTGATGCTGATGATGCTTATTCCTCGGCTGCTTTGACATTGCTCTGGGCTCTGAGTCACAGCAGCGTTTAATAATCCCAATGCGGTTGTTGTCGATGCCTCTTCCACCTGTTTGCTGTCTGTTGTTGCGATTTGTGGGCTAGTCCACTGTTAGCTGCATTCCCGTGTCTCCCCGTTCTGGCCAATTGCCAACTTATTTATTGTTTATCTCTCAACTATACTGGCAGTATATATGTATGTACATATACACACATGTACATGTATATATAGCTTATATACTATGCTGTTTTGTTTGCTGCCCACGCCCGCTTCTTGGGGCGTGCTTTCTTTTTTGTGCTTTCTCAGTCTTGGCGTTTTTATTTTTAGTTTCGACTCTTCCGCTGCCTGTCGCCTACCGCTTGCTGTGCTTTTCCCTTGACATTTGAGTGCTCCACTGTGCCACTTTCAACAAAGACAGCAACAGCAACAACAACAACAAGCACGCCAAATTTTTGTTCTTCTTTTACAACATTAACAATGACAACACACAAATTTCATGTGCCTTCAAATTATTTGAATCAAATTTGTGCATTAATATTTTTAGCATTGCGCGCTCTTTATCGCTCCTCTCGCTCTTTATCGCTCTCGCTCTCTCGCTCTCTCTCTCTCGCTCACACTCTATCGCGCACGCGCTCTCTTGTTGCGCTATCCCTTTCGTTTCTGTGCTCGATCAGCTGCTCCGCTTGCTTTATGCGCGTCTGCCCGACAACGAGCGCCGTCGCCAACTGTTTCAGCCGTTGGCTTTTACATTCGGGCCAGAAGACATCGGCCGGAGCATTCTGAATGCTGTCATGTCCACCTTGTCCGCAAAATTGGGTGTGTGTTTGTCTGAGTGTGTGTGTGTGTGGGTGTGTGTTATGTGTGTGTGAAGATGTGCTGCCTGATGCCGCAGCGACTTTTGCATATTTTACGCTCTCACAATGGCAACAACAACGACAGCCTACTCAGGCAGCTGATTTCTGGCAACAGCTTTTCCGATTATTTTTGTTTTTGTTTATCTTATAACACCTCTCCCCCCCTCCACCTACCCCATGCACCTTCCTCCCCGCACATCACACACACAGAAATTGAGCAAAGCTTTCCAATGCTGTTTATTGCTTTTGTTCTTGGCAAACATTTGTCCAATTCGCTTAGATTTGCATATGCCTCTGCAGGCATACCCTGTATACCCTGGCAATTGCTTAATGACGTTATATTTATTCATGTTTTGCATTGATATTAGCGCTATTATTTACATATGTATAATGGATATGCCTGTGATTTACAATTTACTATGTGTCCACAAGTGGTCCATTCAATTGTATTCATACATGTTCGCACCTGGCACAAAATCAAATAAAATAAAATAAATAAATAAAATTAAATATTTCAAGTATATTTCTCAAAACTGTCCACAATTTTTCATTCAAGTTATTACTGCTTTATCAAACTTTATTTCCCGGCATCATGCGTTCCAATATCGTTGCTAATTTTGCTATACTCATCAGTTTTATTTGATAACCTTTGATTTTGAGTGGCCACCGAAATTGCACATGTTGTTCGAATCTCATTTTATGCGCAAAAAAAAAGATAATAATAAACACATATTTTAGAGTTTAGTTAACATATTAGATTGTATATAGGTTTATGCACCGTTAGAGAGCTTGGTTAAAATAGTGTTAATTCTTGAACTGTTATATATGTATATATATATTGTTATATATTATATGCATACGTTTACATACATACATGAAATTAATCGGAAAATGGTTTTCTAAATTTGTATTTGTTGTTAGGTAAGAAAATGCGTGGCTTCTGCAAATCATTTCAGTTTGTCCCTACATCTTACCAACTCTTAAGCGCATCGTAAATGATTGTATTATTTTGCATATCGCAAACCTAAGACATATGATCAAGTTGAACTTGCAAATCGACTTGTTGCACATTCAGCAAGGTCAAAACAAACCAAAAAACACTTTTCAGTTAAACGAGTTCAGAGATTCAGCGATCTCTCAGCTTTACTTGCCGCAGCCCGAAAGTATGCAACGTCTGAGAAGACGCTGAAGCATCGCAATTGCCAGCGTGAGGTTGACGGGTTATCGGGCAGCAGACGTTGGACTTAAGTGGAATTGCGATAGGCGAATTAATCAGCGACATCGCTTGCTTGAGCCGAGCAGAGCCAAGGCGAGCAGAGCCAAGCCGAGCCGAGCCGAGACGAGGCAAGCCAAATGAAAGACAAAACCGGAAACGTGAAATCAGTCTTTGGAACACTGCACACGGCAGCAATGCAAACAAATATAGGAAACACATTGGGTCTGTCGCTGGTTACGCTGCTCCTCCTCTGCTGCTGCAGCGAGCTGTTGCAAGCGGCACCATATCCATCCGATGCCCCCGAAAATGTTATCAACTACAAGCGATTCGCACGCCGCCGCCCGGTGAAGGGCCACCCCGAACTGGAGGAGTACGAGGTGCGACACGTTTATATCGTGCGTCGCACCACACCCCAGCCAAAGGTGGTCAAACGTCTGACTGACTTCGAAATGGATCAGCGCATCCAATGTGACTTTGATCCCACATTGCCAAACTGTAAGTGAAATGCGGATAGAAAGTGTAAATTCTTTATCAATACCATAAATCGGGTTGTCCATGCTTCATAAATAAACAAATTAAGAGACACATTAATCGGAGTATAAGTTCTTGTATACCCTACGAAAATCCAAATTATTTCATCTTACTGCTAACTAGGCAACCCGTTCAACGAACATCGATTCGTGTCCTCGGTAGGGTTCAAGGTATCGACTTGTCAGCTCTCTCTACATACTTGTTGTACATGATTTTACATGCATACCGCACCTAAGAGTAAGCACTTCAAAATCGAGTTCATCAATTTTGCTTGGGCATTTTTGAGAGACGTTTAACTAATATAACTCAAAGGTCCTATCTCTCAGAAGTCAGCTCTGCATCGGATGATAACTGTAATTTACCAGTTAAATTTCTTATTGTGATTTCAGGCGCTCGATTTGCCACTAATCCAAGTGTCAACTCGGCCAGCAGCAGCAGCAGCAGCAGCAGCACATCCACAACAACAACAACAACAACAACAAGCACAACAACAGAGGCAACATCTACGGATGCCACCACCAGCACTGATGTGCCCTTGCTGCCAGAGCTACCGGAGTTGCCGGAGCAATGGGAGGAAGCCGTGGAGACAACAGCGAAGCCGGTAGAGGCTGAGGTTGATTACTTTGACGACGATGAGGTGGAAGACAGCGGATATGTGGCCGAAGATGACGCTGATGCTGACGATGAGAAGGACCAGGATGCCTCTGATTACCTCAACCCTGGCGGCAGTATCGGAGGCAATGACTCCACCAAATAGCGCATACCCAGAATACCCCTTGTTCAATTTTATAGTTTAAGCTTGTTACTGCTAATTAGACGCAAGAGAAATGCTCAATAAAAATGCCAAAGTGTGCGTACATATTTGTATCTATGTATGTATGTATCTATGTATGTATCTATGTATGTATGTATCTATGTATGTATGCATGTATGTACATATGGAGTGTTGCTCGAGTCAGTTAGTTTCCTGCTTATCGAACACGACGACTTAAAAGTCAACTGAAATTCAATATCAATCTATGTATATGGGGCTGATACTCATCTGCGGTAGCGAACGGGTATATTGGCCAGTTCGCATGCGATTATCGACTCGTCGAATGGTTTTGACCTGAACTTTATCATTTGTCCGATCTCTATCTAATAATTGAAATTTGTAATATTCGCCAGGCTAGATCTGGTTGTACGGTATGTACTCGTATATATTAAATAATGTATGTTAACTAAATTAAATTATTATTATTACTAAATAATGCTAAATTCTAGTTTTAAACTGAACAATCTAGCTTAACGGGATGCCAAGGCAATGCTACTATTGCCTTTAGTTAATTTCATTAATTCTGTTTTTCTTTTCGCAGTTTATATGAATCATATTAATACGATTTCTAAAGCAAAACCAGCTATTTGCAGTTATCAGTATTTGTTTTATTTGTAGTCTTTTTTGACTGCCTCTTTTTTGAGAACTGTTTGAGACTCTAGAGATTGCACTACTTGAAATTAATACCTTGATCTGAAAGGTCAATTCATGACTCTGCACTTATTAGTTTGTGTGTGTTTGTGAGCGAAAAATAGCGATTAAGACTTAAAGCTTTATAGACAAATTAAAATTAAATATATTCAATGTTATAAATTTTATTTACATTTTGTTTGAGTATTGCAAAATGGGTAAGTTGTAAACACAATAAATGTTGTGAATGGTTTTTTTTTCTCGCTTTTTATTATCGCTATCTTCGTCGAGATTCACAATAAATATTTACAATAATACAAAATCCACTCAATTGAGCAACTGAGACGCAATTTACGTATTAGATTCTATATATTCTATATATGTATGTGTCTATTAATAATGATTATGCTGGACTTATCTGGGCCTTATCAAGCAACGCAACAGTTGCCAAACAGAGATACTGAGACAAATACAGTAGTCATCAGAGCCGGTACAGGTAGCACTCTGTGCATTTTATTTGATATGGAAAGTTCAAATGATGAGATTTGCAAAAAAAGACAAAGATCAACTGACAATTGGCAAGCGTTTTCTCATTGTAATTGTTGTTGCAATTGTTGTTGTTGCAAGTGTTGTTGTTGTTGTTGAGCAGCGGCAAATTGAATTTGTGCTCATAAATCAAGAAAAGCGAGCAAACGACTGCGTCTTCCCATAAATTGAATTAAAGCGGAAAGGCGAGCAGGCATCGGGAGCAACAATCAAACAAAAGGCGACAATGTTTATTTTGTTTTTTTTTTTTTTATACAAATAACGGGGTCTGCCTTGTTATACGATTGTTATTATTATTACTGTTATTGTTGTGGCTATTGTTGCTGCCCGGGGAGTGCATAAAACGCTTAAGCATTCCTCGCCCGCAGCCAGTCAAGCGAAGTCAACGTGCGGGTTTAGTTTGCAAGCCATAACCATAAGGCATCAAAGGAACTCAACACAACATATCAGAAACTGAAAGATATATATACATATATATATAAATATTTGTATATGCAGAACATGCGGCAGTTACATGGAGTGCTACTGTTGGCCCTGCTGCTGCTGGGCGTCTCCTGGAGCCGTGCGGATCTGCTCGACTGTGACGAGAAATTGCCTTCGATCATCACCGAGATAGACGACAAAATATCGGAGGCGACTGGCAGTAGCAGCGGGGGGGAGCATGAAGTGCGCGATTTCTTCAAGAGCGTCGGTTGCCAGATCAAGAATGGCGCCAAGAAGCTGGGCGAAAAGGCCAAGGATCTGGGCAGCGATATCAAGGAGGGCGCCAAGAAGCTGGGCGAGAGGGCCAAGGATCTGGGCAGTGATATTCGCGAGAGATTCGATGATTTCCGCGACAAACTCGCCAAGGATTCAGCCGAGGAGATGAGCAAAGATCGCGGATTCCTCGCCAACGTGGAGATTATCAATCCAGATCTACTCAAGGGTGAGCAACAGTGCGGACACGGCCACATCCTCGACGCCTTGGGCAACTGCAGTCGGTTGAGGAAGTGATGATGATGCAGCTCGACTCAAGCTTCAATCGAATTCCATTATTTTTATTAATATTATTTTTTTTTTTTTTATCTATTTTCGTTTATTATAATTTATATTAAATATACTCTTTTTTTTCGATAACCTGTTACCAATAAATATGTGGTAAAAAGGTTAGAATGACATTTTGGGCTAACTGACGTATATTTATTTATTTATACAGGCCTAGACAGCAAAATAGGTCAATGGCCAATAAAATGCAAAGATCAAATACTAATTTTTGAATATGCCAAAACTGTGTCATTAATGAATGATTTTCGGCACATTTCTTTGCCAAAAGTGGAAATTGACTAATTAACCAAGAAAACTTTAGCTTGCTAAAGGTATGATTTGAATAATGAATATACATTTAAGTATATATATATATATATAAGTAATAAAGGCTATTGAAAAATATTCAGTGGGTCGAGAACATCACTACAGCGCTGAAGCTGAAGAGTCAGCTAAATCTCCGTACCTCTTTGCAAATGCAGTATGTGTGCATATACATATATAATTGAAATGTCATTCTGATACATATAATTCGACCTGAAACTTGGGGATTTCTCTAGTTAGTGCTTTGTGGAGCAACGTTTCCGGTTTGCCTTTGTTTCTTGTGCTGTATTGCTACACATGTCTACATACAGTTGTAATTGTGGATCATGATTAAATCAATATTTGAGCACAACATCGGGTATATGTAGGTACAGATTCGACTCATCTTATTTACATGCTTATACAATATTTATGATTATGTCTGCTACATTGACATAAAGTGCACTCTCAGACACAGATGCAGATGCCATTGCGTATTCCACATGCATATGCCTCAGTTTATATGGTCAGCTAATTGCTAATTTGCAGCTGCCTGTCTACATACTAATTATTAATAATATTTGCTTGATCGATGGATTCGATGTTCGACAATTGGGTAAAGTCCATACAGAATTGGAATGTCTTCAAAAAAGAAAAATGTGCTGGAATTCTCTTTAAATATCCGAAATTTTAAATGAGTCGCTTGACGACTTTCTCAAAAAAGAACTTGCCGTTTAGTGTTCGCTCTCTCTCTCTCTCTCTCTCCCTCTCTTTCGCTCTCTGTCTCTGCAATTGTAAGCCAGAACTGAACTTGGTGGCAAGCCTTTCGCTGCCAGCTGCAAACGAGTTTCAGTCAGGTTTCAAGTCTCAGTTGCAGCACACGTCACGTCTTGAGGCAAGCACAAAGCCAAATCCAAAGGCAAATAAACTGATTGGAATTGGAACAATAAGGGAAACAATTGCTGGCAGTTATGATGATGACTCAAGCAACTCTGCCACTGTTGCTGTTGATGATCATCTCGCAGATAGCCCAGCTGCTGGCAGCTCCTATCGTGTGTGGCACGGATGAGACTGAGCCAAGTGTCAAGTCGGTTGAGGATCAATCAACGACGACAACGCCCAAGCCCAGCGAGATGAATCAGTTTCTGCACAATGTGCAGTGCACTCTGGAGAAAGCAAAGCCCTGGATCGAAGATCTTGAGAAGGAGGCCAAGCGACTGGAGGAGACTGCCAAGCGTGTTGGCCTGAGCATTGTGCATCGCTTTGGGAATCTAATGGATTCACTGCTCGGCGCCGCTAACAATAGGATACCCAGTGTCACCACAACAACAACCACAACTATAATGCCACCCAGTTCCAGTGCCAGCACCGAACGTGATCTTCTTGCAGCCATCAGCCAGGAACCTGAGCAATTGACACCTTCAACAGAATCGCCATTGGACAATGAGATTATTAATGTAGAGCCGCTCAAGTAACGAGGCCAGCGAATAAACATATATTTATTTATCTAGTTCGAAAATTATTGCTGATATATTGTGTTTTTGCTGTCGAATTGGAAACCATTCTAATGAAAAAGATATTTGTAAAACATAAATGATCTACATTAATTTTGAACTTATTTCAAATACACGATATCATGCTAAACTACAAATATATAAGAACATATGTCAAAAACTCACTTCAGCATACGATCAAAAATCGCAAGATCCAAAGTTCAATTTCAACTGAAAGTATATGGATATATCCGTATATGTATTGGTACAAGTAAGAATGCTATTGCAGATCTTTGATATTTGCTGACGAAGCTTACATTATAATCAAAGAGTTCAATTGATTGTTCTCTGATCCCAAATGAATAATCAGAGAAGACAAACACATGTATCAAGCAATTGCCTGTTGTTCTTTTATTTAGTTATTTTTCATACTCTGAACCCATTCAAAATGGGTAGAATCGTATAATGAACGAAGAATCTCCAAGCACTTGCATATATACTTTAGGGTTGCTCAAGAAAAATAATGCAACAACTTTGAGTTGGGATTGGAAGCATCTTACTGCATTAAGTGCTCATCAAATAAATGCTCCAATGCCCCTAATCACAGTCAAAATAAGCGAAAGCTATATAATACTATAAGAAGCTTTTTTACGATTGTTCTCTTTAATTAGAAAAAAAAAGAATAAGAAAGAACTGCAAGCCGAATATTGTATACCCTTGTAAACCATCTAAATGGTTGTTCGTATTTCCAAATATCATGTTTTTGTATGTTTCGTATTCAAATTTTATTTATTGTTAAATTTGAATTTTGTTTTCCGATCTTAATCGACGGAGATGGCTACATCCACTCGTCCAATGATGCTGATCCGGAATATACGTCTATACCTTGAGTGATAGCAAACATCTGCTGCAAATTGAAACGCCATTTTGATAGCCTCTACAAAGTTATAGGAAGCTGACATTGACATTGGACATCTGACATTGGATTTCGCAGAATTCAAATAATCTGGGCATTCAATTCTTAGAAGGCTCTGTATTTTTGGTTTTCGATTTGTTAAACGTACATTTTGTACACAACTGAACATAGTAGATTAATACAGTTCGGTAGTTCGGTAGTTCATAGTAGATTAATACAGTTCGGTAGTTCTTTAGGTTCTCAATTATCTCCGTTTACTTATATAATTTCAACATTATTTATCTCGTGAAACCTAAACCTATGATACTTCAGACATTTTACGAGATACCCAGGGACACGGTAGACACGCACCTCGCTCGCATATAGTAATTATTTAAATAATGATTTTCATTTGAGATCTTTTGACTTCTTTAGTGATTTATTTGTTTTGATGGCATTTCTGGATCAAGTCACTTCCAGTGAAATCAGTTAACGAACTCTCAACACCATTTTCATATGTGTATTAGTAATACATAGTATTATCAAAGTTGGTGTCTAGTTCGCAAGCCAAGTAAATAAAGCTTACAAATACATATGTACACGCTATATATATATATATACATATATGCATGTCTGTGTGCTGTCTAAAGCTGACCGATCTATTAATTACCGACTATGCGACGCAGAAGGGGGAGTGGAGCGGGCGGAGAGCAGAGTTGTTTGTCGCAGCGCTGATAAACCGGTCTGACGAACTAACGAACTGACTGATCTGCTGCTGAGCTGCTGCTGATCTGCTGCTGAGCTGCTGCTGAGCTGGTGTCGAGCCGAGCCGAGTTGAGTTCAGTTGCTCAGTCGCATTGAGGAGCTTGAAGGGAATAGTTGAAATTCCAGCATCGACATGAGGTCAATTATCATTTGCTGTGCCCTGCTGAGTCTGGTGCTGCTGATGCGTGCTAATGGGGCCCAGGCCGCCGACTGTGAGACAGAGGACAGTGGCATTACTGGCTTCTTCAAGACCTTGGGCTGCAAGGTGAAGCAGGGCGCCGAGGATGTTGCCGAAGCGGCCAAGCCGTATACCGACAAGATTGGCGAAGGCGCCAAGGAGCTGGGCAGCTCTGTTGCTCAGAAATATGATGAGCTCAAGCACCGTCTCACCGATGATGCCTCCACACCCAAGACACTGGTGGCCTACGATGCGCCCACAGAGCGTGTCCCACTGGCGCCCATTGCTCCGTCCGTGCCCTCTCATCTTGTGAGCAGCAGTCAGCCGATTGGTGAGCATACAGAGATCCTGCGTCGCCAGAGCTCAAATTAATGTTTGTTTTTTTTTTTTTGTTTTCATTGCAGCTTAAGTTAAGTGAAATCCTTACTGCACATGATTTAAACAATTTTGTTGTTCATATCCATTAATTTTATTATTTTTTTTTTGCTTGCCTTTTAATTTGTATACACTTCGTTGCTCAATAAAAATATTATTGTAATTGGAATTTGAGTGCGTGTCTGCTGATTATAGTTGTTGTTCTCAAATAAAAACACTGCGAATTAAAGTTGATTATCAAACTGAAATTGCCAAATAATCACATGCCACAAAAAAAGCGCATTTTATACTTGTTGTTATTGGCCATAAAACTATGTTGACAACGCAGTAACTTCTTTGGTTTCCCAAACGTTTTAACCAAATTAGTATTAATTTAACATTTCACGTTTTTGCTTATCAGACTAGCTGTTTCGCTTCCTTGATACGGATTTATAAAATGTATATATACATATATATATATATGAACTATTTGGTTAATGTGTGTATTTAAAAATCATGATTTTGCCGGCGTTCAAGGTTCGTATTTATTTTTCGTGATTTTACTTCAGCGACTCACACTGTTGTTCATATCTGACAATATATCACTTTTGACATATTCCATTGCTCGTTTTATTTGACGGTTCCGTCTCAAACTTAACCATAAAATAAATGCTGCGACACGTCTCCTGTGCTCCCAATGTCTCCGAGGTCAAAGTAACTGGCGATGGTCTGAGGGGGCTGAGGGGATGTCAGCATGTTTCAAAATAAGCACTTATACAAATATATATATATATATATATAATTATGAGATATTGATCTGAATGCTTAGATTGGTTTTCTTAGCTGTTTTTAGCTATTATGAGCAGGACAAGGCCTTAAGAAGAAGAAGAAGTACTTGGTTACTAACCCATGCTGAATGGCTCAAGTGGTTTTTCTGACCAGCAGTGCTTCGGGACTCTTGAGTTTTCCATACCAAAAACAACAATTCTGTATGTAGGGTATTAACCGTCGAGCTAAGGCTCGTTTTTATACCCATTAAAACGGTTAATAAAGGGAATAATGATTTTGGGCAAATGTATGTAACAGGCAGAAGGACGCATCCTCGACCCCAAAAAGTATATATCTTCTTCTTCATCTTCTTCATCAGGGTCAACAGCCGAGTCGATACAGCCCTGTTCGTCTGTCCGTCCGTCTGTATGAACACACGGATCTCAGAGACTATAATAGCTGGAGACTTCAAATACCCTACACAGATCAAGTTTGCTTTATTTGCTTCCGTTTCTCGATTATCGATACATTTCGATTATCGATAGCACTAAATGCCAAATTAGAATATATTTCACAACTGGTTTCGGATAGTCGAGAATCGATTGATTGACGACTCTTAGCACAGCATTTCAAATCAAATCAACTTGAGGATCGCACATTTAGTGATCTCGCAAGGAGAATTAAATGGAATAGCGAGATAGTTAGATAGATGGTTGTCCGGTTCATGGAAGGGCATGCTACCTTCCGATTCTTATCATCCCAGCTGGCTGCTGTCGCTGAGCTATTTGAACCTATTTGGGGTAGTCGTATTATTCTCGGATCAAGAGAGAAGTAGGGTACAAATATACAGTGATACTCTGCCAATTGCACTAAATCGTTTAATTGGGCAACATTTATGTTGTTATTGTTCTCCGTGCATGGTGGTGACTCATCCAAGAAGTAAGTCAACTGAAATGCGTAAATCACACATGCATACACAGGCACACACACACGCACACGCGCACACACGCACACACACGCACACACACGCTCACACACGCACACACACGCACATATATTGCGTAGTAACCTGAAGTTGATGGATTACATACATGAAGGCACATAATAAAGTAAATTAATATATATATACATATATATATATATGTATGTATATGTGTATAAACTTGTTCACTTTGTCACCTTTCGAGAGATTTGAAATCAAATAACAAACTATTTCCTATTGTAGATATAAACAAATTGTACAATTTTGTTCCTCAATTGCATGACAGATGAGCTTATAATTGCTATAATCATTTCACACATACTTACGCACATGCATACATACGAACAGACATACATATGTATGTATGTATATATACATAAACAATTTGTGTCGATTAAAACTAATTGAAGGCTGAGAACATTATATGCTACAGACAGACAGACAGACAGACAGACAGACAGACAGACAGGCAGACAGACAGACAGACAGACAGACAGACAGACACAACAAAAACAAATGCTAATGAATTCCCAAAAACAATTATTGCAATCAACAGCCCTAATCAGATTTATAAACAAATCAACAACAATTATTTTACACAATTCGCACTTGATCCGATGAGACGAGAATAATAACTGAATCAAATTATCAATTTCAGCTCCACTGACACGAACTGTTTCATTTGCCGGCTTAAATAACTTTAAGCCCTGTTGGTCTTACGCCTAAAAATGATTAAAAATCAAGTTTACATTTACATTAAGTGAATTGCGAGAGAGAGAGAGAGAGAGAGAGAGGGAAGAAAGTAATCAGCGAAAGGAGTTAAATGACTGCAAATTGTTTGAGGTGCGTCAGGAGCAAAGCCCAGCCAAACAGCGCAAAGCAAAGCTAACAAAATTCAGCTGATGAAGTTGGCTGAAGCTCTTCATCGTGTTGGCCATCAATCAATAATTGGCCAATGCAATTACCATTACGATTAATAATGTTTAACTTACTGTAATTCAATGCATCGTCGTTTTATTGTTCGATATTTGCTCTTGACTTCATTTTGCATCGAGGCCCACATACCCCAATTGTGCTGGTTATACCCTGCACACATTTATCTACCATAAAAAGGGTTATTTCAAATTGTGCATTTCTTCTCGTATAGCAGCCCAGACAATTAAAAGTTTACGGTCTGGATGGGATACTCAGCAGAGAATGCAACCTCTATGTATGTACGTGATGCATATATGTATGTTTCAACTGCTTACAGGGTATTTTCTGTTCTGTTTTTTTGTTGTTAACAAAAATAATCCATTAATTTAAATAAAGTCTTAATTTAAATCTAGCAATACTTCAAAAGAGTGGAGCTCGAGGAGGAGTTTTTCCGAAGCAACTGGTTTTAAGTCAACAGTTCCAAGTCTGAGACGGAGACTGAGACCGAGTTCTGTTGCAGTTGGAGAAGCATTCTTCGCCTGAGTCCTAAGACAATTGCTAGTTGCAGTTGCACGCTCGTTGCTGCGGCGGGTTGCATTGTTGGCTGTCCTTGCAACTTTGCAGACATTGGACGATGGACGACGGACGACGGACGACGCACGGCAAGACAGATAAAGTCGGCAAACTGACAATGTCATGGCTCGGATGGTGGCATTGTGTTGGCCAGAGACTGGGATGCACATTGCGCTTTTACGTGCTACAGGCTGCAAGCTCCAGAGTATGCAACAGTGGCAGACACAACCAAAGCCACGTCCACATGCACATCCACATCCACATCCACAGCAGCAGCCACAGCCTGGCACTCATTACCGGCGCAAAAGTTTTTTGGCCAACGTACTTTCGAGACAGGCATCTCCTGGGCATCGAATTATGACACTTTTAGTGGTTTTTTGCTAACTATGCCAGTTGCCAGTTGCCATTTTGCCGTTTTGCCATTTTGCCATTTGGGAGTGCCACCGAGGCGGAGCTGTCTCTGTGTTTTTCACTTTACTTTTCGGATTTGTTTGTAACTTTACTTCGATTTCAGCCAACAACAGCCAACAGAATAAACATATTTACAGATATATATATATATGTATATTTATATATATATACATGTATATATATATATTATATTTTGAATGTGTGTGTTTATTTTGAAAAAAAAAAAAATTGTTTATATATATTTATATATGTATGGATATCCAAAGAACTTTCGGAAGAAAGTTGGTGTTTGCAGTTTTTGGGACGATTGTTCCTTTTTTATTTATCGGTTTCCTTTCACGTGTATGCTGCCGCTGCTGTTGGGGCGGCTTTTTTATTTAAAAGTTTATCAATAGAATTATTGTAGAGAACTTTTTAATTTGACGCATAATGGTCGGCAATGGAAAGACGAAGAAGGCAACGGCGACGATGTTGTCAACCGGCAACTGTCAACTGGCAACACTCCCTTTTCAAAAAGCACTTTATTCGATATTCCAAAATAAATATGTGCAACAACGATAACAACAACAACAACAACAACAACAACAACAACAAACAACCAGGTTATAGGCACTTAGCATACAAAAGAAACACGTTCGATTAACTTAGGTTTAAATGTACATTGGTAAGAATCACTTAATTTGCCAAGTTTGTTCTAGCATGCTACTTGTATTTGTCGAGCCTATCACAGAGACGACACTACTAGGAACTCCCTTCCTCGCTGCCCCTCTCAGCCCTTCAGACTCTTCAGTTTGTTCTTCTTCTCCACGGCCAAGCTGTTGGCAAACTGTTGATCCGCTTCCGCCTTGTATCTCTTCAGATTGTAGTGGGTGGCCTGCAAAGATGGCAGAAATTATGGTTGGCGCTGTTAACGGATACAGCAAGAAAAAGGCCAAATAAATTACATTGAGTGCCTCATTAAACTCGGTTTGAGCCAGTCGCTGTATTCCCCTGAAGTTTCGACCCAGAATTCGGCCCAGCTCATAGCGCGAAATGCTGTAGCTCTCCGTCGTTGTTGTTGTCTGATCCGTGCTGGTGTCCTCGCCACTGAAGGACTGCAAATATGCCAGTTTCAAAATGTGTAAATTATTTATATTTAGTAAGTCAGGTAAACATTCATTTGTACTTGGGCAATGAATAAGTTAAATCAACTGGAACAGACTAATGCTGAATATATATGTATATACATATTTGTGTACATATACACATTTTTTTTTTTAATTTTTAAATTAGAATTAAATTGAATTACTAAATTAGTTTTTCTCTTAAATATTAGAAAGGCTTTGTTTTCCATTTAGAAATGCAAATTTTTACTTGTAGAATATTAATAATTGTACAAAAATTTCTGAAATTCAGAAAATAGTAATGAAATCTGCCCTGCCGATTTCTGTGAGAGTTGGGTTGGTGTCTGCTTTAGAGGTTTGGGTTCGATTATATTAAAGTGATAGATGTATAAACTTTTTAAATTTTAGAAAAATTAACACTGATGAAAAGAAAAAAGTACAACACATTTTTCCGTATTAGAAATATGCTTTCCGAATATAATAAGGTGAGTTACCCAAAAGTAAGGCGATTTTATTAAATTCATAGACACTTTTAGCACTCGCATAAACCAAAGTCGACACTTGCTGGAATCCGCTTTTTATTACATTTTTATTTGTGTATTTTTTTTTTTGCATTCCTGAATGGTTTTCTTACCACTTTTTCGGTTGTGGACCTTGGCTGACTTGTTGGCTTCGCTGGCGCCGGATCGCTGAATTGCTCATTGACCGTGTTGTAAATGTCGCTCAAAGTGTTGCGAGTGTCTGTGTATTGCTGCAGGCGGGGATTGGAGGCGTATCAGTGTGGATGTACCTTTCGGCAAATGTCACTCACATGTACTTACGTCCACAATTAGATTTTTAGTTATGACCATTTTCTGAAAGAAATCCCAAATGATGCCACGCTTGCTGCGCACATGTGCCTCGCTGGCAGCACCTTCCACTCGTTTCGGCTGATCATTAGCCGTGGCAAGTTGCAGCATCAACAGACAACTGCCCAGCATCAGCAGCAGCTTAAGCAATCGTTTAGATTTCATATGCGGCATTGCCTGTAAATATAAACAGCAATCAAATTTTCGGTTATGTTTACAGACCTGGTATGAATAAATTTACTCATGTAATAATACGATTACCTAAACGGGGCGGCATTAGGATTAACGCCACATTCAGGTAATGCACTTATGCAAGTTGCAAACATTTTGCCAGACACACACACACACATCATATCTACATTTGTTATTACGAGGTCACCTACATACACATGCACGAGAATATGTGGCAGGTTGGTCGGTTTTATGCTATTCGCACTGGGCACATGCATCAATCAAAAGCAGACACAAACTATCCTAATTAAAATAGCCACTAAAACAGAGAAAAAAAACAAAACCAACAAATAAGGGACTTCTCTGTGATATATATATATATATATATATCACATAAATCATAATCAATAACGTAGTCAGAAGTGCGACAAATTCTGATAAATCAAATATGTCTCTGTTGCGAGCTGACTTGGGTCAACTCTTGAATATGAGTTGTAATTTCATAATAAATTTATTTCTTAAAATCCTAGCCTTATATGGCTAACAATGCATACTTAGTTTCTACGCAGGAGACATTTCTAATCATTATCATAATTAGTCTATTTTTACTTGTCTTACTGTCACTTGAGCACTTGGTAAATGTTTTCATCTTTCCGTAAATGAGTGTTCATTCCTGAACATGTACTATATGCTAGTGTTCATTTTTGAACAGTCATTCTTTTTCGTCGAGACTGTACATAATAACAATGTTCTTAATCATAAAAGGTCTTCTTTTATATTTTGCAGATATTTTTAGAAAATATTTCCAAAATGCCCAAAGGCAAAACAGAATCATTTCAAAATATATCCTTACTGAGATTCACGAAATTGTAATGCAATAATGCAATAAAATTGTAAGTTCTTATGTAAGCAATAAAAAAAAAAAAATTGGAGAGATTTTTTTTTCTGAATTTATTTTCTAATCAAGAATTAACGAAAGGCTGATTGATATTAGTCGGCTTCGTCGTGGCCTTGGACTTGACACCTATCGTAAATTCAGATTCAAACAAATTGAAAACGCTGATGTTGGTTTTGGGCAACTTCAGGATATTAAAATGGTTTTTCCTTGAAAATAAAAACAAACTACATAAAGTGTCCTTTGTGTGTGTAAGTGTGAGAATTTTGAGAATTTTCGTGAATGCAACTTGTTGTTGCTTGTTCGATATTGTGGAATTGCCCAATTGAATCACTTGCCCACTTGGCTCAAACACTGTAATACTGATTTCGGAAGCATAATTAATTGGAAATTTAACCAATTCCAAAAATGAAATCGTATTGTTTTGTTATGCAGCTAAAATAAACAGGCTTAATTTCATACATAGTTATGGGCATTTAAATATGCATTTGCACAGGTAAGTAGAACGAGTAAGCACGACTACGAGATGCCCTGAACCAAACTGCTAAATAAATTCCAGTTTTGTTGTTCCCAACTCCACTTCAATAAGTTTTGCAAACCCAGGCACTGAAGAGTAAACAATAAATAATAATGAAAATCAAGTCGAAATCATCCCGTTATTGGTACAGAATCGAGAATCGGGCGAAGTTATCGATAAAATGAAAAACTTGATCCAAACTTGCGGTATGCGAGCAGTAAAGTATGGAATTTGACCTGTCCTTTTGTTCATACAGAAGGACAGTTGAAATAACGAAAAGATAGACTCATCTGATTAAAATGATTGAACTTTTCATTTGTTATTTTAGTGGGAATACTTCTCGCTGAATAAAGTCTCCTTTGGAGCACAATATGATGAAAATGCCAGCTAGGGTATTCATTGCTCGGCTTTCGGAAATATGTTTTCTCTCTGGTTGTCATTATAATTTGCCGCAGTCAGCGATAACATTTAATTTAACATTTGTTGCTGGTTGCTTTTCTATTTGACTGTACACAAAAAAAAAAAAAAAATAAACAAAATATATGAAACAAAAGAATATGAAACAAAAGAATATGAAACAAAAGAATATACAAGCCATATTTAATACAGATCAAAGGGCCAAAGGGACAGGAACGACTCGAAAATGGTAATCCGCATACAATGTTAATATTTGTATGCTCTTAACTAAGGCTAATCTCATTGACAGTCAACTTCTAATTGGAGTGCAAGTGTTTCCCATGCCCAACTGGTCATATGCATACCCAATCCCATATCACTGTCCGAGTGAATCATTTGACATTAGGCACTTAAATCGCGAGTTTAAATCCCTGTTCGCGAATCAGCTGTTATAGCAATTGAAGTGGAAGGCAAACAAAGTAAATCGCAAATTATTGCAATTATTGAAGACAAAAACTGACAGAGCAAATCATATTATCAAAAATGTATGTGTTTTGGCAAATTGTAACTGAGTAAGCTGAGAATGCGTAAAATGCGCAGATAGAAGGTAGCATCTCCAGCCCCATAAAGTATATAGATATTCGCGATCTGGATCAATATCGGAGTGGATCTAACCTGTCACTTCATCTGCCCGTTTGTATGAGCACGCGGATCAGTGAAATCTTATTTTGAGTATCACTTCTCGTTTACCCCTCACAGATCCAGTTTTGTTCATATCATCGGTATGTCTGCAAGGCAAGACAACGGACGGAATTAATGACTAGCTGGGTTCAGGGTATTTTGTAGTCCAACACACTCGACTTGCTCGACTACTACTTGTTTTATAGCTATGTAGCTGTTGTATTATTCCTGGGCTGCCCTATTAATAACTAAAGCTGTGCTATCAATCAATCTCGATAAAGAGGCCGACAATAGCAGTAATAAAGTTGCCCAAAATTATGGGTAATTGGGCCGAACGAAGGCCAACAGATGCCGGGTGGCACGCTCTTTACAACCAACTGACCCACCCACTGACAGACGGACTGATAGTTGCCAAATAGACAAATTGCGTATACGCCGCGTGGCTCTCAATGATATTATAAATGTTGAAAGCAAATTAATTGGCCAAATACATACGCATTCACGCTCACATATGTCCGCACATACTATACATATTTGTATATTGGCAAGGCATTGAAATTTATTGAAACAGATTTGCAGTTGCCCGCATGGGCTGCCAGTTATCAGAGAGAACGAGATTTTGGTATGCTGACCTCTTGATTCGCAACAAAATTTCGTTCTCAATCAATATTTATCAAATGTTTCCAAAATAGCTGTAGTGTGTAATAGTATGCGTGTGTGTGTGTGTGTATGCTTGTGTGGCATAGTGTGTTTATTCAACTATGTATTGCATGCACAATGCACAACTTCAAATCAGAACTTTTTAATGTGCATATGCAAAAGTGGAAGGCTGGCCAGGACGGATGGTTAGCTCAGGTCCAGGGATCTGAGGCTACCTAGCAACGTGCAGCGAATAATATGCATACAATCCACTTAAGTTTCCACATACATAAAAACACACACACATACGCATACAAACGTGTATACATATATATATATATATATATATATATATATATACATGCAAGCCCAAGGCCCGATATTGCATCGCACGGAAGAAGCGACCGGGTAGCTAATACCGTATCCGTACCAGTCCCCGCTCGGTTTCGGTTGCCGTTTGCTGGCATTCCTCCTTAGACAATCGTCGATGCTTTAATGCTACTCAAGTGCTCAACCGTTTGCCAGACGAGCGTTGCATCAGCAACGGCAACAAAAAAGATGCGGCAGCATCACAACTAACACACCGAAACCAAAGGCAAGCCGAAAGCACACCAAGCAAACAAAAACACTACTTCAAGTGATAACTTTTTCCTTCTTATTTTTTTGGCTGAGCAAAACGAAATGGAATGAAGACAGAAAGAGAGAGAGAGAGAGACAGATAGAAAGAGGGAGAGTGTGTGTGTGTGGAAGGTTCTGGAAACGAAAGCGACATATAAAATGCATATAGCACGACTGTAAAGCAATCGGTAAGAAAAAGCCACATTTTACACGGCTCTCTGCTTGAATTGAAAGGCGATCGCATGATTGACAAAAGTGCGTTGCATACTTTTAAGCGAAGCTTTTTATATAATGAGCAGGGCTGCAAGTGGAGCTGAGTGGAGCTGAGTGGAGTGGAATTTTCTATTTAGATTGGGCATTTGCAGAGGTCGCTTTGGTAGCAGCAGCACAATAGGCAGGTGTTGCCGCTCTCAGGACAATGTCTTGACTATTGTCAACCACAAAACTAAAGCAAAGCAGCCAGCTCGCTCTCCCTCCCTCCTTCTCTCTCTAGGGTCGCTCTCTATCTCCTTCTCGTTCTCTCTTCATTATGGCCCAGTTCAAGTTTGCATTGGAAACTTTGTCGCCAGCATCGTCTGTTGTCATTATCAGCGTCTTCCTTAGCTGGATGGTTGCAACTCGAGTATTTTAATTATGCCCTAATGGCGCATAATAGTCACCTCTGCAACTGCCTCCACTCCACTTTCTCTCTCTCTCTCTCTCTCACACACATTCTCTGTGTTGGTGTGCAGGCTGACATCAGCGACGTGATTCTCATTACGCTCCAAAAGAACTTCATTGGCATTGGTATTCCCCTAAGCCACACTCTCTCTATCTCTCTTTCTCTCTCTCTCACTCTCTCTATTTTTATTTCCCGGTCTGTCTCGTTCTCTTTCAACAACTTTTAGCAATTTTTCGAATTGCTATCTGCTTGTCCATCTGTCCTTCTCACTGTCTCCAGGTAAATTTGCACTAGCCCACAGCTAGGCAAACCCTTTTCAGGCAAACTGCCTGCCTAGCAGTAGGGTATATTGAACGGAAAACTTAGCTAACTGGAAAACAATGATAAAATATAATATAATATTTTGACATTTATATGCTTTTCAAATTCCAAATCATATTTGCATTTTTTTCGAAACTAGTCTATGTGAATCGTTAGATTTTAGTTTATTTGATTCGATTGAGTAAGGGTATTCCAGATGCGACTTATTTGATGCTGCTTTTCTCGTTTTGCTCTTGCCGCCTTTTGCCGTTCGCTTACTTTTGCTACCAGTTTTTCGGCAATTCTCGTTGCACTTTTGTGCACGCTTTGATTATTTTATTGCCATCCACCTGCCGCAGCTCCTACACCTATTACATCTACTAAACCGCCCACCTTACACCACCCACCCCACACAAGCTGCACCGCCCAGGCTGGCCACCGAGCAGTGAAACAAACTTCATTTTGAAATTAAAACTTTTTGGGCAAACGGCAAACGGAACAGCGAGCAAGGCAATCGCATTCTTGATTTTGTTTTCCAACTGGCTCATCAACTGGCCAACAAAACTTTGTAATTATATCAATGAGTGGCTGCTGCTGCTGCTGCTGGCCAGACAACCGACCCCCGACGCTCGATGCCCGATGCCCGACGTCGGACGTCAACGGAATTTATCCTCCCATTCACCATCCCCCCCCCCCCCTCCCAGCGCATTCAATAAAATAAAGAAGGGGTGTCTGTGGCGGTGTCATTGTACAGCCCTTCCATTGATTTCTTCCGGCCATATCTATCGTGGCAATAGTCAAAAATCAATCAATTCTCGAACGCTGGCCAAAAATTTGTGCATGGCATTTCAATTAAATTTGATTTAATTCGATTGTGGCAAAATCAACGAGCATCCTCTCAAGCCTAGAGATCTATGCATGTGTTTGTCTGCCCAAATAAACATTCCCACCCTTCCATAGCTCCCCTCTCCCCCTCTCCCCCTCTCTCTCTCTAACTTAACACAATCTCAAGGCATTCATGTAAGGAATGATATTGGTGCCTCAATATTTCCTTATGCCAGTCAGGCAGATAGAGAGAGAGAGAGAGAAACAGAGAGAATGTGTGTGTGTGAGAGAGAGAGAGAGAGTGCGCACTTTCGCGTCGATTTCGATGGTTTGCCGGTCGATTTTGCATTTGCATGTTAAATACCAATTAACTTCGACTTAAGACTGATTTAAGCTCTGATGATATGTTGCGACGCCAGCAGCGATTATGCAGCTGTTTGACATATACGTACACTCAAAAAAAAATCACCTGGAGTATCACCTAGTAAAGGTTTCTTATATATTTTTTTTTAATATTTTCCAAATATACAAAAAATAATATTTCTTAAAATCGGAAAAGCTGGAGAAATGTTTTTCTGAGCAATAAAAAATGTTTGTAAAAAGCTGAAATCGAACTCCCATTTTTAGAAGACACTGTAATAAAACTCGCTCTCTTAATTGCTACGAAATTAAAAAAAGAAAAAACTGTAAATCAAACATATTTTTTTTAAATTTAAGAAAAATTTACATTGGAATTGAGAAATTTAAGATTCCATTTGAAATGACTCGTAGATAGATTTGTTTTATTTGAATCTCCTAATCGTTGTACTACTACATTTATATTCCTTTCAGTATCCGTGTCGAATACTCTGTAATAATTACAAGAGACTCCATCTTGTAATCAATCCAGAGTCCTTTTCTATAAGCTTTCTGTCTCTTGCTTAACTAATTTATAGTCATTATTTCATTGGTCTGATTTGGTTTTTTCTGGGTTCTTTTTTGCATTTAAATACCCCCAGAAATCATATAAATATTTCCTTTTCTTTGATTTTCATTTGGTTTTCAATTTTATTTTGAACATAACTTAATTTAATTTGTTGCTTTTATATTTTTTGTGTCAACTGACTTTAGTTGGCATTAAGTAAATTACGAAAATACTGCTCCAGCCAGTGAAATTAATTTTTGGGTGTTTTCATTGATCGAACTTGTTGAACACCAAAGCACATTTTGATTATTTGATAGTAGATAGACGGAAATATGCATGCTAAATTATTAAATGCATTCACATAAAAATTTGAGAAATGGCATCCATGCGCAATGAATATATGTATATGTATATGTATATGTATGTATGTATGTATGTATAAATGTATGTATGAATGTATCTTTGTAGCTTGCAATTTGTTTAATGGGCACGTTATATACACGTGCCGACTCCTATATTTATTTATACCCATGGATTTATGTTTTTCAAGGGCTTTTCCTATCCATACCCATTAGTAATGTAGTATTTTAGGAAGTAGTTTCGACTACTTGAGTACAAATGTATACAAAAAAAGAAGAAGTATTCTTCCATGGAACGAGCTGAGTTAACTCAGCGATTTTATGTGGAGTGTTGAATATGTACAGGGTATTTGGCAGTCGTACATTCTCGACTTGAGCATTTCTACTTGATTTGTCATTTAAGTTTCGTGTGAAAAACAATTAAATTGCGAATGAATGAATTCAACAAAATGTTAAACCCAAAACATTTAAGTTAGTTGCCGTAGCTGGCAAAGGTGATTTTATTGACTCACAAATGGCACACCCAAGTTTTGCTTTCTGGCTTGTCACTGAGTTCAGCTGGGCCTTTAAATATAATGCGAGGCACTCTGCCAGAATACTTGTCATAATTAAATTGAAGAACTGCGAATTCAAAGGAACTAGAAGTCTTGTCGATGCGATAAGCGAGAGTCGAAAGGGAGTTCAGACGGGCGTATTGGCACTCCCTCCATTCTTGAGGCAATAAACTGTATTTTTATTTAAATTAAAAGATGGCCGCAAGAGCATTAAGGTCGAGGGCGGCAACGATCATAAAACAAAACTACTTCTGGCCATATAGAGCGGCTGCATAATAAATGCAAATAATGCTTTACGATGATGACCAAAAGGTGGCAGGAAGTCAGTGAAAGCCCAGCCAACCTTAACCAACCCGCCCCACCCCAACCCATCGCCTGTACATATGTGTGTGTGGAAGAGTTTCCTGACTTTGGACTTCGGCTCGCTGGCACGAAAAAGTAAAAAAAAATAAAACAAACACGAAATTCCATTAAGCGAATGGATTGCCATTCATAACTTTCCGCCATGTTGCTGGTTGGTAATTGTGCGCCTCTCTGCGTATGGAGACAACAACTAACGACATCAGGGCTGCAAAATGTTTCCACAAAAAAATCGAACTGCAAGTAAGCCATATACAGCAGCGAAAAAGATAATGGCACCATTCTCACAAGAAATGTTCCCAAAGGTGTTTCAGAACTGAAAGACTGTAAAAAGAGATGAGAAAGAGAAGTACAAAAAAAGTACTTAACAACATTAAAGAAAATGACCGCAACGGAATATATGCATATTTGGGGCATTCCCCTAAAGTATCTGCATGGTCAGACCTTTTTCAGTAATCTATCAAAGGACAGTCAGAGAACTTGATAGATAACTAAAATACTACAATTACATATGTGACTTGACTCTAAAATATTTGGAATCCCGCCGGAATTCGTAAATCAGGATGAAACTCTACATCTTTAAGTCGAATATATTAATTGCCAGGATTTTTTCAAGATTAGAAACTTGTTTTCAGTATCTTTGAGATGCTTTACTTATTTCGACTCTAAAATAATGTATTCGTAACGTTAAGGATATAGAACAAAGGGAAATGCTAAGCATATGGAAATGGAAACGATAACTTATCGAAGTCTGACTCCAAGACCATTTAGCAAGGCACTACAACAAGAAACCACACCTTTCAGTTTGCAGCAGTTTCATCAGCGATTACAGCCCCAAAACACATATAAAATTGTGTGTGTTTGTGTTGTGTAACGCATAAAGGTGACCAGTTTCCGTGATATGTCATTTATTTTGAGGACAGGGTTCAGGGCGCGTTCAACATTTGTAAGCTCAACCGGAAAATTGGTTTTCTCGATGAGTCGCGTCGACGTTAACAGCGCCACCCTTGCCTTGCTTTTGTTTTTGACTTATGTTTATGGCTCTAATGGCCGGCAGACAGCCACATCAAACAGTAAATAGCAAGCAGTCAACAGTCAACAGTAAACAGTGATGCAAGCAAACATCAGCGAATATGGTTAACAAAAACTAGACTGATCGACCGATTGCGAATGCTCAACAAGCGGATACCTTTTCCCCATAGCCAACAATCAATTGAGCAAACGCATTTAAATTGTGCGTTTTATTACTGATTTGACTATATCATTTTTGGGTGAATCGATTCAAATATCAAGATAGATTTCATATCTATGCTACATGCATTGGAGCTGTCAAAACAGTATATACCCCAACTTGTGTGTGGCCACAGGGTAGAAGAGTAGTAATCCCAACTGGGGATTGTTGTGTTTACATTTTTTGATTTTTTTTATTTATTTTTATTTTTTTTTTGGTCAAGTGCAGTTGGCAAATTGATTGGAGCTGTAATTAAATTTGCACTCGCAATGCAATTGCAAATTTAATTGTTAATATAAACATTATTTCATGTGGCCATGTTGCCAAGCAGTCAGTCTGGCAGCCGAACGATGGAATGGAAATGGCAACCGGGTCGGTTACGTGATCAGCGTGGCTCGCTTATAACTCATATTGCGTATACGTCTCGTTGCCGCATCGAGAGTGAGCGAGCAAGCATTTTGCGTGGCCGTGTCCGTCACGTCGTCCTAACCGGCTACGTGCCAACTGTCAAAAGCGTCTGAGGAGTTAAGCAGCCAAGCCGAAATCATGAGGGCCAGCCAAGAGCAACAGCAACTCAATAAATAAAACATATACATGTCCACGGGTGTGCCCATGTATGTGTGAATATATGTATATTGATATGCAGAGGATGGGCGCCTCGCTTTCTCCCTCTCTCTCTCTCTCTAATACACTTGAACTTTAAGTTCTTCTTGTATTCATTTCTTCTCTTCTAATCGAAGTTTCATACTTCCACTTTCTTATTGATTTTCGCATAAGTTCGCAAAGTAATGCCCTTAGTATAATGCACAGTTACACACACATACGTATACGTGCTCGTATTGTGAGAAGCTTGCAAGTTGTCATTAACATCTTTACACTGATCAGTACTTGGTTAATACTTGTATATAACTGATCTATGCTTTACCCTAGTTCAAGACAGAGTACGAGTTAAAATTGAAAAGTTCGAGGCTGATGAAGCCGATGTTAATTAACTCGACGGCAGGTCCAACACGAAATTCATTAGTAAGTCACTAGTGGACACATGCTTGCAACGCTGCAATCATATGTAAACCAAACACCAAAGCCGCAACAAAACATTATGAATTCATAAAAGACAAGACAATTCGAAAACCAGATACTTGGCCTTGACTTTTGTGGTGCCAAAAGCTGAAAGCCACAGCAATAAAAAAAAACAAAAAAAAAAAAAAACAAAATCAAAATCACACTTGAGGAGAATTCAACTCGACTTTGTGACTCGATAGACAATGAACAACTTGAGCAGCGTTAACCATGCCGAGGTCAATGAGTTGTGGTTTTTTCTTTCTTTACTATTATTTTTATGATTTACTTGTATATTTATTTAGTGTGTTTTTTTCATTTGTCAGTCTCCGCAATGACAAACACAACAAGCAACAAAAGCAACAAAAAGCGAAAAGCCATTACCAAATTGAACTTGCCAAAACAATTCCGACAATTTGCGGCTGTATTTGATTTGCTGTTTCGATTGCAATTGCCGGTTTGTTTGCGATATGGCAAGAAAAATCAATAATAAATGAATGGATTAACTGAAATCGGAAAGTCTAAATAGACTGTGTCAGGTGCAAATTGCCATTCAACGTTCGTCTTTCATATTTCATTGCTTGCGACCATTTCAGGCGCCATTGATTGTGACTGGGCCTCTATTCAAGAAGACCGCTTTCGAAATTGGCCCACAAGCCAAACAGTTGGCCAGTTGCAGATATACAAATCAAAACTACCATCCATATGAGTGTTCACACTTATTTTCACACGCTTAGCATGGATAATAAGAATATCATTGAATTTGTTGGGATTTACACATTGTAATGGTATTTTTGACAGTTCATTTGTAAGTTCTACTTTGAAATAACCGGACCAAGCAACTAGTTGCAGCTCATAGCTCAGCTATTGCTGTTTGTTTCTGCAGCTTTTCAGCTTGTTTTCTTTATTTAGTTTTTTACACAAGCGGCTGCAGCTTCTGCAGTGCCACAACTGCGAAGGCAAACACGTCAATTGAACTTAACTGGGTCAACGTTGCTTGTACGCAGCTGCGCCGACGCAATCTTAAAGTCAGCGTTCATGTGAAAACCGAAAGAGCTGCGCAACCGGCTTGTGACCCACAATGTGCATAAATTCATTTATTCAATCCACTCGGCCGGCCGAAGCAGAGAACTTGGTCGGCGCACTGTGGGCAAGAAGATCAGTTTATGTCTTGTGCCCCTTCATAATGGTTTGTCATGCATTACAGAAGACGTCTTCGACACCATAAAGTATATATATTTATGATCAGCAACATCAGCCTTGGTACCCTTTTTGCTGCAGGTTGCACATCTGCTGCAGCCGGATGGAGCCAAATTGGAAATGATATCTTATTTTTCAGAGCAAGTGTTGACTTTATTCCCATAGTGCGACGCTTTTGGTTAAGTATATGTAGCGGGTTGAAGGCCGTTCCGTTATGTAATTCGGTTTCGTTATTCGTCTCTTTCATTTGAATATGCAAATGGTCTGACAAATTGTATACTAAACACAAGCATGAATAGGGTATAACAAACAAATTGGACACGAGATCAGCTTTTGACACAGCCACAACACTATTAGTTTGCTTGACCCTTAGTAATATCGCAAGGTCTTATTTGTTTTCTTTGGATGGGCTAACCCAACTAATAATTACACAATTTTCAGTATTCGAATACCTTATTAAGGCTGAGGGTTTTGCTTCAATTGCTGTGCACTTCGCTTAAAATTTGTGTGGAATTCGATATGAAAACAAAGTTGATTCACTTTGCATCATAGTATTAATAACAACAACAACAACAACAACAAAAATAAACATATTTCAACTAACAGGAAAAAAAAACATAGACAAAAACACTCACTCGCTTTCACTTGGCGCACTAATCAATACAATGTTCACAAATTGTAACAATGGAAAAGCGAGATTCAAAAGTAACCGAAAACCAATTCAAAATTGCGCAAACAGCAACGACGAGAGCCTACAAATATTTTTGGTTACTTGATTTTAGCGCACGCGCGAGAGAACTAAATGGCAACGACAACCAAATTGTTGGATCCAAAAAACTAAAATACAAAAAGCAAAAAGCAAAAACGAAAAACGAAAAACGAAAAAATACAAAACGAAACAAAAAATACAAATAAATAAACCAAACACACAACTCGCCAACATCGTACGAACCGGAAAGAGCACAGTGGAACCATACCCATGAATGCATGCCAAATGTATAGTTTACGGACTTTTGCCATTTGATTTATCCCAAATATCTTTTAATATGCTACACTTTACGAATGTCATTTGGCAGATGTTAATTAATTTACTTATTTTACTGGCTTGTTGGCATGCTGTAAGCTAGCCGTGATCAATTCCATTAGCCATAACCAGTGTGCGCAGTCAGCAGCGAGCAAAACGGCAACGAAGACGCACTGCAGCGGCAGCAGCAGCAGCAGCAGCAGCAGCAGCAGCTGACCATCAGTAACTGCGCAGCCGCAGCGCGCCTCCTTACTACAATCTGATTGCATTGCTGTAAAGTAAACGCTGCAAACGGCACCAGCTGCAAATACAACGACTGCGACGGCGACGGCGACGACGACTGCGCTACGGCGAGAGCTGGTTTTCATTTTACTTTTATGCTGTTATTGTACCCCTCTAAAATGGACAAAAGGGTTGTATGAAGTTGTCGATAATGTATGTAACAGAAGTCAGAAGGCAGGAAGCGTCTTCACTTATATAACGCCGAGTCGATCAATTTTAAATACGAGTTCTCGTATACCATACACAGAACATACTTATGTCTCTTTATCGATAAGAATCGGTTACCGATATCAGTCAAGGCCACGGTTTTAAGGGTGTAGTTTAACAAATTAAGTTGGCTTATATCTTTGGTAGCTAAAGGCCAAGTCGTAAATGTTCTGAACTGTTTTAGTAATTGATACGCTATAAGTGTATATATACAATTTGGCGAAGTGAATAACCGATTTTGAAGTGTTCCAGGATGAGTTCCCGTTGTTCAATGGTGGTCTGTTTGCCCATACTACTTGTTGGCTTGTTGCACTCGAGATGCAGGATATAACTAGACTGACTACGAAGAATTGGTCTATTTATACCAATAATATTCAACTTTAGGTAAGAAATACGGGTTTGCTGGCACCCAGATGTCCATATTGTAACTGTTCGAAATAAGCATTGTCCAAAAAATAGGATACTTTTTACATAATCCTACCTAGCCGATGGGGAAACCTCAGTTTATTAGGGTCATACATTAATTTTGGTGGTCATTAAATGTACGATCAGTCTTTGGAATTTTTGAAAAATAATGAATAATTAGCTTATGGCAGGCAAATACATTATTTACTTGACACTGTTCGCATTGAGCTGTGAGCCACTGTATAAGCATATAAGTTGCCGAAGAAATCGAATTTCATATGAAGCCAGTAGGCTTTGGTGACACTTGCACTTGCATATATGTATGTATAAGACCTGTACAACTTACGACTTGGTTACGGGGTATTTCCTAGTTGGACTCTCTTTGTTGACTGCAGCACTGTTAGTTGTTTGACGCTGTTGCATAAGACGGGCCGGCGATTAATACTGAAAGTACGTACTCATCTGCATACACACATTCATACATGTCTGTCTGGCTGTGAGTGTGTGTGTGTGTGTGTGTGTGTGAATGCTTATGCATTTATGCATGTGAAGTATGAATTAAATGTGTACATTTAATGTAACAGAAGAAGAAAAGCTGGCAACTGAAACATTTTATGTTTATTGTCAAGCGAGGGTCGCAAAGGGCATTCGAGCTAAAGCTGCAAAGCTAATTAGTTAATCCAATGTGTGTGATACACTAGTACTTAACTACTTTGTAGTTATTCTCCGCCAACTAATTACTCAAATTACAGCCATTTAATGCAAAAGTCGCAATCTCATTTTAATACACAGTAAACAACAATGCGCACATGAGCAATGAAATATTAAACGAAATATTTTTTAAAAATTGCATTAAATTTCTATGCCCTCAAATTATAGAAAAAAAAAACAAAGAAGTCAATTCGAATTAAAAAACAACAATCTATTTGACACGGTATAACCTTCCAATTGTATGTCAGTATTCATTAATTTCATATCTAAGTCGCTGATAGGTCATGCATTATATTTAATGGATTTCTTGCTCATTGTTATTTTTATTTATTTTTGTATAAATATTGTGTATTATGTTTTTCAATTATTTCGAATATTTTCAGGTGTGATGAAAATGTGACCCGCGCAAAGCCGCGCATCCCATTGTGGCTCGACATTGTTAACCGCTTGCGTTTGGCACAATGCATTTTGTTTTTGGGGCATAAATGGAAATGAAATATACATAACGTAATATGCAGCTGGCAAAATGTTGGCTTTTCCTATTTATAAAAGTATTTTCTCGTCCGGCGAGTTTTTCAATATTTTTGTGTATTAAAAATGCATGCATATCCATTTGTATATCGCAAAAAAAAAAAAAAATGAAATGGAACTTAAAAAATGTTTGATTATAATATGAACATATTGTTTTTAGATTTCCAAAAAATCGACATGCATCTGTGTATGTGTGCATGCCAAAGCAAATGTTTTTATTTTGTACAAGCAAATTTATTTTTAATAAAAACGCACATTTGGTTTACATTACAGTTAAAGTTGCAAACGTTGCAATGAAAAAGGCAGCAAGCCAAGAATGTATTTAACAACTGTTTAGAAGCCCCACTTATTACATCAGTGGGAGTGGTGCCATGACAGCTATAATTTCTTATCTTTCCTAATGCCAACCATGAGGACATTCACTTACATATAATCAGACGATGCTTGGGTGTGATGTTCGATTCCATTATAAATGCATTTGACATTTGTCCACCTGTCCTTGCTGTTGTATGTGTTAATAATGCAACTGTCAGATATATGCCAGATAGCTCTCGACTCGAGGATAATTGTTAACCCATCAAACCATCTCTGTGTACTTTCCAATACTTCCAGCGACCAACTGTTGCTTGTTCGTTTTCCTGTGCTTGCTGGGGGAAACTCAACACAGTCGTCAAGTTCAACACACCTCGCGGGACTCGTGCGATGGCCGAACGCTTCAGTGTTCGCTCGCCTTTCGTGTGGCATGCATCATTGGGCGCGTTGGCTTGCTGTCAAATGTGCTGTGCGATTCATGCTCTCCTCTTTCCCGAGTCACTGTCCCTGTCTCTGTCGCTGTCTCCGTTTCTGTTCCCTTTGAGCCGGCTTAATTTACATGGCGACAAGGACCTCCACTCACACACTACACCACACTACACTCCCCCCACACATACGCAGCACACACTCATCGCTTCGTGCATAGAGATAACAATGAAAATATAATTTTAGTGCCTAGTAAAAATCCGTGGTGGTGGTGGACATCACTTTTGTTACGCTTCGCTTTGCTTTGCGTGCAGCCAAAGGGAACATAAAAGAATTGCCAAAGAACAAAAAAAAAAAAAAAAAGAACAGAAAAAAAGCAACGAACAACCCGAAATAATAATAATAAATAGAGGGGAAGCTAGGACATTCGCTTCACTGTGGGGTTAGCCTTTCTCTTTTATACAAAAAAAGAAAGAAAAAAAAAAAACGAAAACTATGAAATAATATCGACGCGAGCGAAAGTCAAATTTAATTTCACGCTTAGGCAGTTTTTTCTCCACAGGACCTCGTAAAAAATAATAAATAAAAAACTGAATTTATAGCTAAGAACGTATCATAGTCGGCCGATCTAACTGGGCCATAACAAAAACACACACTCCTTTCGAATTTATTAAAAAATCTTGATACTCTGACAAACATTTAAGCTAATGCTCATGCCTGAAAGTTGTACAAACAACAATCATATAAACATGTATATCACAACCTTAACAAAAAGACAGTCGATATTTGCAGTGCACAGGACATTGGTGAACTGATGTCTTAGTCCCTCCAACTGGAGTCTAAACAAGCTTATTTCAGTCCTGGGTACTTGTCTGGTCTTGTCAATTTTTGAGGTGAAGGGCACTTGCAACTCTGGTTCCCGTTGAGTGACACAGAAAATATACAAATTGACTAACTGTGACTTACGCAATGGGGGAGCAAAACTCTTTCTCTGCCATTGAACAAAGTGTGGCACATAGAGCAAAATTAATGCTAAAACATTGCTTATGGTGCATGCAACGCGTGCCTACTCTTAGGCGGATCTAGAAGGGCCTGTCTACTTTCGGGAGCTGATGAAAACTGTGGGAGTGGGAATACCGGTTTGCTTGTGAGCTAGACCTGGTTATTCTATTGGTGGTGTTCTACTACTTATTCAACTACTTGGAGAATCATTGGATTCGCCTGAAATTCTTGGACTCTAGGCTTGGATCTTGTGCTGCGATTTTCATTAGTTGTCTTGAAGGAATAATTCGCGTAGGGGTTGTGCGTGTGTCCTAAGTGGGTGAGGTAGCCCCAAGACCAAATCTTTTTGGCTTTCAGTGATATTCTTTTGCCCATACATGTATGTGTATGTATAAAAAGAGGAATAATAATACACACACGCAGACATGTGCACATCTATGATGGCTATAAGCAATGAAATTTGTTGCTCACTTTTATGGGTTCCGTCCTTCAACACCAACACTAACAGCAACAGCAGCAGCAGCAGCAGCATCAATGGCATCAACAAGCAGCATGAACATCAACACACTCGCTTGCCACTGAGTCCTTTCAGCCAATTTTAGTGTCTTACAACTTTCCGCATTGTCTCCGTTTTTCGTGCTTATCCGCTTCCGTAGACTGTCCCAGTCGCTGTCCCCCCTTTCCCCATTTCCCCATTCCCTTTCCGCTTCTATCCCTGTCTCTGTCCGTTCCTGGCCACTCTTATGCCTGTGTCATAGCTAAGCTTAAGTTGTTGCAGCATTTTGTTGTTCTTGCTGCTGCTGCTGCTGCTGCTGCTTGTTGCCTGGTTAAAACCATCTTAGCACTAGCAAAAAGCATATCAACTACCAAAACACACACAGACACACACGCACATAGGAAGGCACATGCAGGCAGGATACCAGCCTGGACACACAGGACACTCACACATAAGACACACATGGCACACAATGCGCCGCGTCGCCTCGCGTTTGAGCCTTGTGTAAACATTCTCCCGCCTCCACTCCGCAACTCCTCCACCCTTTAACTGTTCCTTGGCTATAGCCAATGCTTGGCACAGCACTAGATCTCTTAGCTCTTCTACTCCGATGCCCGCCTCCACCTACGCCCCAGTCGTAATCTGCTGCGTTTAGTTTATTACTGGCCATTTGTTAAAACAAAAGCGCTGCCAGAGAGAGACAGCGAGAGAGACAGAAAAAGAGATAGAGAGAGATAGAGAGAGAGAGAGAGAGAGAGAGAGAAGAGTTTGTGATGAGCCTTGCTCAAAAGTTATTAACTAAATTGTATACACTCGGAATTTAATGCTTCTCTCAGCTTTATATTTAGGCGGCTACTTAATCGCTTCGAGTGGACAACGGGGCACAGCAATGGAGAGTACAACACTGCAATCGGGCACCGAATGGGAATCCAGACAAACGGTGGCGGAATGCAGCGAGGATAAGCCGCCATGCCCCTGGCCAGGTGTTCAGATGGCCCAGGCGTCCAGTTGGCCAGGTGTCCAGGCAAAGGGAGGCTAGCTGTGGGCACGATAATAAAGCAAAAGTTGCAACACAATATTTCAGTGTCATTAAAAAGCCAGAGGACACTGGGGCGTATGGGCGTGGCACCAACGTGCCACCAAACTAGCCCCGTGCATATAAATTGTGTGCAGCGACAGCAGCAAGAAATTGATAGAGAACAGCGCAAAACTCACCGGCAATTCTAGGAAAAGACGCATTCTAAGATACCAAGCCGAATGAGAGGAATGCAACAAAATAAGCGAGTATCACCTTGCCCCGCAGACTTCCCTAACTGAACTGTTCCCCTGGGGGCGATATGTTCTAGTACTGCCAAAATGGAAGAATCGGTATCAGCAGAATATGCTGAAGACATTGCGGATGCCAGCCATTATTTATTCCATATAGAAGATTATAGGAGCCCTCCAGCAAATGCTGAGAATGAAAGTTCATGTCTCGAAGATAATACGGGCTTAGACAGATTATTCTTTGATCTATTATTATATTAATATTACGAGGATTTTGTTGTCAAATCGCTTTGAATTCTATAAATTCATTCTTCTTCTCAAATTAATTTGCTACTAGAAAATGGAAATTAAATCATTTTTTTTTACTTTTGAAAAAAATTAAGAAAATATAAATCGTTGGTCACAGAAAAACTCAACCTGCCGTTTCAGATATATACATTCTGAATAATCAGTTGAGTCGAAAATTTGACGGATTCTACATGCCTTAAGCATTTTTGTGCAGTTTTCCTGCTTTACATTCAGATCGATGATATTTCTCCGACATATCTATAAAAAATGAACATTTTCTAAAAGCAGCTGAGAGTAGTGGAAAAACATGTTGAGCTGACGAGGCTCGGACAGAGCATATTCGGTGCACCTGGCGTCGTGCAGCCTTTGTCTTGCTGGCGTGATCCTGGCAAAGTTAAGTGTTTCTTTAGCTTAATAACGGAAATATTTTAGTTGTTGGTTGCTGCCTGTTAGCTGTTTTCTGTTGGCCGTTGGCTGGCCTAGAGACGCTTACACATAAACACATTCAAATGCTTCCGGCGATGTGTAATAGCTGTACAAGGACGGACGCCCGGCTCCACAACTCCTGGCTGCTAGCTGCTAGCTGCTGGCTTTTGGCTTGTGGCTGCCTGCCATCAGTTTGTGCGCAAAAAAGCCCTCCAGTGGCTGTAAATAACTCGCAGCAGGTGCCGGCGTCCTTGTTCCCGTTCCCATTCACGTCCTCCGAAAGGACGGCAAAGTTGCAGGACGTCGTGCAGTTTGAGGCAACGTTTTCTTTTGATTACACACCGTGCGGTCTGCCCATTGTTCTCTTAGCCAAACTCTCCACCACCCAAACCACCCACAGCAGGCCACACCAGGCCACACCAGGCCACACCGCACCACCTAACCCATAACCCGCTCACAACTAGTACACAGGCACGCCCTCGTCTCAAACACTCTTGGCTCCGAGTGCGGTTGTAAGTGCAAATGAGCATGAAAGATGAAATATTAACGCGTCGCCTTCCACGTTCCCTGGACAGCATTTTGCGCTCTGCGCTCTGCGCTCCGCACTCTGAATCCTGCGTCCTGCACTCATTTTCTAAATGCAATTTTCGCTAAGAGCGTACATCCGCCAATCGAGCGACCAGCCCAGCAACCAACTGACCAAGTCAGCAAGCCAGTCCTCAGCCAGCTGAAACAAAAAAAAGGAAAAAAAGGAAAAAAAGGAAAAAAAGGAAAAAGAGAAAAGAATATCATAAAAAACCACTACACATGAAAACATTAAGTAAAAGTGCACAAAACAAAAAAACTAAGCCGCTGGCTCTGCATTCTCCCATTGCTGCCCATTAGCAGCATCAATAAGAACAACAGCAACAACAACAGCAACAACAACAACAGCAACAACAACAGCAACAACAACAACAACAGCAACAACAACAACAACAACATCAGCGACAACAAGCGCAACACCAAAAGCATTTTTGAGTGCACACACAAGATTATGCTGCACTTCTGCCGCAGGACACCTCGATATCGTAGGGGGTGGGTGTGGGAGGAGGAGGTGCTGGGCGGGTTGGGGGAGGAAGACATCGTAATCCACATCGACATCGATTCAAATTTTAAACAAAAACTCTTTTTTAACCAGGTGCTTCTTCTTCTGGCACAGTTATGATGCATTGTAATGAAAGTTCCGTTAGTTGTTGCCAAGGCATTTGCCTATTTGTGGCAGCCACTTTCAATCCTTCGGAAAAGGATGAAGAACGTTATTTGAAATTTCGTTGATTTGATTGATTAAGATTGAAAAAGGAAAAAACGAAAAAAAAAAAATGAAAGGCACTTGCTTAATTGAGTTTCGCACAGTGTATTTATACACACATACATGCATATGTATGTAAGCACACATTTATGGTATGCACTTATGTTGACTGACTGATGGAATCGGTTGTGCCTCTGGTTGTTTGGGATAAAGGATAATACACCTTATTACTCGGAACGTATAGTTCAAAAACTGAAGGTTTCGAAAAGCCACCGTTTTTCTTTTCTTAATTTCAGTGTACCTTTGCCAACATTTCAAAAAATATGTCAACAAGCTGTTTGTCTTGAACATGTAGAATTGGCTATGAAAATTGAAGAAAAAGTTTTTCTTATTTTAAGACGTAATTTTTTGCATAGTTCACAAATATTTCTGAAAACAAGAAAATTGTTCTAGCCTTGAGAGCGATTTTAATTTTAGAAGGATTTTCCTCAGAATCAGAACGTTTTTTTTCTGAGTGTGATTGTGAGATCAAAATAAAATTTTCTCTATAATTTTGGAGTTTGTTTTTCCACTTGCATCTTATACATTTGATATGAATAATGTTTGCCTTCCGGATTAATTCCATATTATTTTCAATTCACAACAAACTTAGATTAAGCCCGGTCAAGTATTCAGCTTGGTGCTCAAAACTTTAACCCATGAATATTTTGGTATTATGAGCAAATTCATATGCCGAATTTAATTGAATTGTTGCTGAATTCAGCCAGATATATTTGATGACAATTTGAACTGTGGCCACCTTTCCGCAGACCCCATTGAAAACATATTATGATTTTCATAAATATATTTGCCCGTCAATATTGAGAAGGGATTTGTTGGCAGACATCTTGTATAGATGGGAACCCGACCAAATTGGTGACGTCCTTCTCACTACAGCATTAAAGCCAATTTAAAAATTGATATTTTGCGATTTGGACAATCTTGCCAGCAGTCTGCGACGAATCGCTTGAATTGGCTGCTCACACAGAATTGCTGAAATTTAGTTTTTCTCGTTCTTCTTCTTCTTACATGCAGGTAACTTGTAAATATTTCCGTTCAATTTGGCAAGCATCGAATCTTGTTGTACCTACACGAATGGCAGCTACGAAAGGTTATCCAAATGAAAACAAGACGCCCACAGCACACCCACGCACTCGAAAGAGACAGACAGAGAGTGAGTGAGAGCGAGAGAGAGAGTGAGGGAAGATGGCTGAAAACCATTGACGTGCAACAATGTTCGGGCTGTTCCAGGCTTGCCCCCGTTCGTTGCCTGTGGGCTCGAGAACGGTTGGCCGGCTGCAGTTTACAGTTAATCGTAAAACAAAATGAAAAGCGAAAACAATAAACTGAAATTCAATTTTCGCATTGTAAAACATAATTTTGTACAACTTTACGTCAGCTTTTGGCCCCATCGCATCGGGGCACCGCCTCTGCTAAAAGGTAGTTAATATTTTCCGTCTACATGAGACCAGTTCCGCACTGCTCTGCTCAGCTTGTTTCTTCTCGTGTTGCAGTTGCCGTTGCTGTTGCTGTTGCTGTTGCTGCTGTTGCAGTTGTTTTAGCTGTTGCTGTTGTTGCTCTGCAACATTCCACTCGAGTTGCGAGTTGTTTTTTGCTGGCTGCTTCCTGTTTTGAAATTTATGGCGCCGTCGTCGCCAGCGCCGGCGTCGACTTCGCATGAGTTATGCGCGTTTCATTTGTACTGCTCCTGACACCCGGTCTGAGGGTCCTGCCCGGGGTCCAGGGCCAGGCCCACGTTAAGTGTTAAATTATTTTAGCATGTACATGTGTAGCCACCACATACATACATATATTTATTTATGTATCAGTATGTTTCGTGCAACAAAAAAAAAAAAAAACCCACACCCCTTTCGCCACTTGACAGCAGCGTTGCCCTTTAATTACCAACGCTGATTTTTACAAGCACTTTAGAAGCGTTCAAGAGCGGTCTGCCATACAACAATAATACCAATCTGCTATATGTGCATGATTTCTATGGATTTTATTCATCGAAAGCCAAATAACACAACTTGCGCAATTCGCCAAATTCCTATTGTGAGTCATTCAGTTACGCGAAAGTGCTCAAATCCTGATTCCAATAGACTTGGCAATCCTTAAATATTTAACTCCTAATTCCTTTCCTTGGCAGTTGTCGGCCCTAAAAAAACTATTCCACAATTTGACGTGTTGCTGGGACGGAATTGGAATTTAAAGCGCATGCTGACCGACATTGATGTTTCAGTGGAATTGATATATATGTACATATATATATACATATATCGATATATATATATAAATATGGGATCAGACATGCTAAATATATAAATAGTACGTACATACAGTGGTGGACAGCTTATTTGGCTCAGTGTCAAAGAAAATAGGCTACTTTTTTACATAATCCTACCTAACAGGTAGGGAAACCCCAGTGTATTGGGGTCATATATTAATTATGGTGGTTAATATATATACCTAACATCGGTCTTTGGAATTTTTGAAAAATAATAAATAATTTGCTTATGGCAGGCAATTACATTATTTACTTGACACTGAGCCAAATAAGCTGTCTCTCACTGTATATACTGTATATGTATGTAGCAGCAACAACACTAGGAACTAGCTGCGCTCTACTCTAATCTACCGATGCCTATACTCGAAGGGCAGCGATCGCGTAGTCGACTCCGCCTCTGCCAGGTGCGTCGCCACACACGCCCACGCAAAAGATCTCTGGAGCGATCTTGGCGGCCATTAGGATTCTGATCTCGTTCCCGCCTCCGCTTCCGCTTCCGTTCCCGTTTCCGTTTCAGTTTACGTTCCCAATTGCGCAGGCGAACCGATCGCTGACGCTTCACATACGGATAGTTCGAAGTGGTGTCGAAGAAGAAGCTTCCGTGCTTCCGGCGAAGCGAGTGAATTCCAAAGAGGGCACGCTGATTATCATTACAACGGCCTGCGGCGTAGTCGCCATAGCTATCACACTGATAGCCAATGAAGGGGTACTGCGGATCCATGGACTCTCTGAAGAATACGGCAGCCGAAGAGTGACTGCACCCAATGGGATCTGTAAAGAACAATCGCATCCAGATGAAGCTGCAAGCACTCGCATTGGTTGCACCACTTACTCGTGTTCTGCACGTCGTTCAGATCGATAGCCATCAGACAGTTGGGTTGGGGTGCTCGGCCACCGTTCGGATAGAAATCGGCATGGCCACACTTCAAGCTGGTGCCCAATGTGCCGCCCGAGGTGTGCAACACCTGAACGTATTTGGCATCCGTTTGGTCCAGTCGATATTTGGGCGAAACAGCCGCCGGCAATGTAAACAGCGGTCCAGCCGGATCCAGTCCAATGATTTGCTCCACCTTGCCACCGAGCACAGCGCCCGCATAGCCAGCTGCATGAGCACCCAGGCTATAGCCCGCAAGGGTCACATTCTGACGATTGAAGTGACGCGGACGCAACTCTTCCAGGGCAATGATTATTCCCGCAACTGTCAGGCCAACATCGAATATGGACATCGAGGCGCTTTTGTAGTCATTCTGCGACAGATTGCCCCAATCCACAACGCACACATTGTAGCCCTCGTCAAAGAGCGTCCAGGCTGTTCAACCGCAGAAAATGCAATGGGAATTGAGTTGACTGTAGTTAGACTTAGCAAACACTATTTATATATACATAAATATGTACACATATATATATATGTATATCTTAAGTTGTATTTTCGAATTTAAATTAATTTCAATTATTTCAAATATTTTGTAAAACTCCAATTCACATATTTAGTACGAAATTCCAACTTTGGTGTTTCGGTGTCGACTTACTCAACAACATCTCCTGCACCCATGCCTTGCTGCCTTCATCTTTCCAGCCATGCAAGAACAAGGCCAACTTCTTTTTGGCATCCAAGCGACGGAATCCGCTCAAGTCGCCCAGCTGCAAATCGAAGTGAAAATCAAGGCCTAGATCAATGTCGGAGCTGCGTTCGAAATGGGAGGCTAGAGTAGAGTCTCGATTCGGGTGTTGCATCTCAAAACTGACCACTTACATGGTGCGGCACTCAAACACAATCCCATAGTTGAGATGGGCGCGTTCCAAGCTGCTTCTCAGCATCCTCTCCTGCATGTTGCGAAAGCTCCTCTGCAAGACTTGCCATTTGTGAAAATGCGCTCCACTGCTCCAGAAGCTGCCCAGCAGCAGCAGACTGGTCCACAGCCAGGCAAATTCATGGCAGCTTTGTTGTTTCTGTTTCTGTTTTTGGCCACGCTGCCGCCAATTCACGTGCCTTGGCATGCAAACACTTTTTACCACAATACACAAACACAAAACAAAAAAATAACACAAAATAAATAAAAATATGAATAAAAAAACAAAAATCTACCAAATCTGGCAAATTTATGCATTAACGCTTTGTCAAAGAATTTCGCTTGGCTTCTTTTCTATCGAAGGGCGAAAGCTGCCAAGCTCACCAAAGTGAGACCGCACGAGAACGAGGAGGCAAGGCAGAGGGAAACACGCACAGAGGGGGAGAGAGAGAGAGAGCGCGAAAGAGAGAGCACGTTTTGTATAGAGATCACACAGCGAGAGTTGAATTCGTCGGATTGAACCTGGTCCGCTTGGCTTGCCCCCTGACATGCTACTGACGTCCAAGCGTTGCGTCGCTTCGCTTCTAACATCCATCCAGCTCCGGCTCCGCGCTTTTGGGGCCCCCGCCGATGACCCTCACCGCAGCGGAGGTTGCCGCCAAATGCCGCTTCACGGCTTTCGTAGAACGCGTGTTCTTGGCCAGCTCAGTGTTTGCACAAGTGAAAGTAAAGCTTGTAACGGCGACGCGTTTTATTTCTTAGTATCTGTATCTCTGTCGGTGTATCTCTCTCTGTGTATCGACCTCCATCTCCAACTGTATCTGTGTCTGTGCCTTTGACTTGCCACTTGCGCCACTTAACTGATCTTGACATACTAGAAGCAGAGCGGCGTGCTGAGTGCTGGGAACGATAGACAACTTGAGACCTGTTTGGATATTACACGACAGTCAGGGTCGACAGACAGTCAGTCAGCTGAGCAAACATCACCGTAATCTACCATAAACATCAACGTTAAATTGACGGCTCGAAGACAATGGAGCTCAACTCATGGTACTCCACATAGATCATAAAGTTGCTTCTAATATGTCGGAGCAAGAGTTGGACCAAATACCGCTGTCTTTACACAGCCAAAAAAATGCTTTATTCAATTAATAATAATAATAATAATCATTTATTAAGCAGCAACAATTTATGGTTAATATGTGACTAGTTTACGTCATATTTGATGAAACTATCTGATTTCATAAATTCATTAAATATGTCTTTCGCTGGCTCCAAGTTAAGTGTTCTTTTATTATTATTATTTATTTATTATTATGTTTGCATATTCTGAAATATTCCGCATTCAAACTATAGCGGAATATACAACAAATTTGACTTAAGGCAGCGAAAGACAAGTTTAATTGCAACAACCAGCAAAACAACGACATATACTTTAAGTACATATTTGATCATTTTTGGCAAAAACGACAAAATTGGCATTTAAATATTTTCATTTAAATTTTTTTTCTTACAATTTTCACTTATTTTTGTTTCTTGTTAGGTACTCAAATTGCAATTAACACAATGGCTATTTAATGTGTTCGTCATGAAAACATTTTTTAAAGTTAAAATTTCTCGATTTTGTCTCTCCCTCCTTCTCACTATCTCTCTCTCTCTCTCTCTCTCTCTCTCGCTGTGTCGGTCTTTCTGTGATTGTTAAGCTTTCCAGCCGAAAATAGCTTGTTAAGATGGGCAAAGAAAGCGAAGACAAAGCGAAGACAAAGCGCAACTCATGCTAATGACGACAAGTCAACAAAACTATAATAAATTCTCACCAAACAACTAATTTATTTGTGTATATCTTCCGTGTATATCTTATCGTGTCTCGATATTATAGTTCTCTCTTCTGTTAGTTCTACACAATAGTTTATTTGAGCTTAAGCTTAGACGAACAAATTTGATTTAGTTATGCTGATCATGAATATCCAAAGAACACAAAAAGTATTCCACACAATAAAGAAAAACTTATTACTCCCAGCTTAAGCAGAATAGTTTTAGGATTAAGAGTGGCTTCTTCTGATATATAATTGATTTTACTCCATTAGAAACTGCAGAGGCATCTTCGATCCCGAAGGGTATATATATTCTTGTTAAGCCAACTTGGACATGTCCGTCTGCATGTAGCAACTACATTTTGAATATGACTTCAAATTTATTTAATTGCAGCGATAACTGGCTGACCGAATACCGATCTATAGTATATATCCTAATGTATAACAGATCAATTGTAAATATATTGTGCACCAACAAATATTTTCACATCGAACAAACAATAGCAGCAACGCTCGACTCGAGCACTCTCGACTACTGCAACCAGCAGATTGCTGTTAGCAGTGAGTCACTTGAGAAGTCGTGGGATCGTTGGTATTATCTATGTGCCGAAAACTCAATGGTTCTCCGTCGACTCGTCCATTGTTCGCAATCCTTCTAAGTAACATATTTCCAAGCAGTCGCCGTTTCTGTTTCTTGGCATTAATGTAAAGTACGCTGTAATTGCTAATGCACAATAAGTGCTGGCTGCTCTGCTCGCCCCTCTGCTCTACTCCCTTTTTAGCCAGTCTTCATATCCCCCACCCCAACCCCACCCCACCCCACCCCTTCTACACACCACTCACAGCCAGCGCTATTGCCTATTAAGCAGAATGATAATAATAATGAGTGATGGCAACAACAACAAGTACAACAACAGCTGTGCGCAATAACTTTACATGTGTGGCGAGAGAACTGTGTGTGTGTGCGTGTATGTGTGTGTGCGTGTGTGTGCGTGTGTGTGTTGGTGCGTTTGGGGACGCATTCAAAGCAATTTCCACAATTTTCGTATTGTTTACTTAATTAATTCTGCACAAAGATTTTCATTTACGAGTGTTGTGCTGCATGCGTGTGTTTTTGTATTCTCCAACACACACACACACACACACACACACACACACACACACACGCATACGCATACACATACATGTATGTGTGATTGCCCTTATAAGTGTGCGTTGGGTTTGTTGCGGCACACGCATCTGTTTTGTGGTTATTACAACAAGCCACACACACAAATACACACACAAATACACACCCCGCACAGGCTCCCCTAACACACACACAGAGCATGTTCATTCATGTCCCATTCCCTGCTTACATAGATCAAGTCGCGTAATGAGTTTATAACATTTAATGAATACCGCCGCACAATGCGGCGAATGCGCAATAAAAGCGCTTTAAAAATGGGCGCTCTTAACTATGCAACAAGTTTTAATCTGTAAACAAACCACTCAAGCAACATTCAGAAGCGACTCTTGTCCAACTCCAATTCCAACTCTAACAATGCCAGTGTCTGAGACGTGGAGTTCAGCAACCGAGTGACTTTTCGACTAGGAACACCATTTATCAGCAACGACACCGAATTGTGTATGGGTTTGGAACCCGTTTGAAGTGCCGAACTTGTGTGGCAAGAACATAAATTCAAGGCTCGACTGTGGAATTTTAATTTGTATGATCTGTATCAATGGGCCCCAAAACTTGTTTGACATCCATGCCTATCTATATGTAAATGAAGCTCCCATGGGAACAATCGATCAGTTATGCGAATTTCTGAAACTCCTTAAATGCAAATCGATGTAACGAGTTGAACAAATATTTCTCCTTTTCCAGGCAGCTGCAGACATATTAAAGTATTTCCTTGTCAGTGGTCAAATTGAAAAGTTATTTTTCATTTAACTTTGACTTTGAGACTATATCTCACATTTGATCAGCATAGCTTCCACAGGGTATGGTGCAGTCGTTGCCACACGCCAACTCAACAAATAATTAGTTGCAATTCTTACTGATTCAATTGGATAGCTTTATTGTATTCGAATTGACTTCAGGCACTGGGAACCATTGATGCTGTGTCAGTTTTGCAGAGCGATTGACGCTGCAGCATTTTGTTGTACTTTATTTTTGTGTATTTTGTCGTGTTTTTTGTTGTCCTTGCTGCTGCAAATAAGGAGCATTTGATGGCTCTGTGCTCGACTTTCTAGCGAGATGGAGTTGCGTACATGTTGCTCAATGGCAATGGGTGCTGAGGGTGCCTTGTAGTTTGCCTTGCCGGCAGACTTCAATTTAAAGTTGGAGGCGTGGCAGATAGGCGTGCCACAGTGGATGGTTGTTGCTGCTGCTGCTGTTGCTGTTGCTGATGTTGATGCTGCGGCAGTTGTTGTGTGAAAGTGACGGCCTGTCTCTGCTCAATACACTCGCAGCAGTGAGTTGTTAGGGAAACTATTTTACCGCTCAATTGATTTTGCAATTTATTCGCGCGCATTATGCGAACAATCACACTGACACACATACACATACACTTACACATACACCCACACACACACACACACACACACACACACACACACACACACACAAACACAGTGCGGCACGTATGTGGGACTGGCAATAGATATATATATAGGAGAAGCACACGTGTCCTGAGCCGAAAGCGAAACATTTGCCGGTGGCTGGCGCATTTTCAATTCTATTTACTCCCTATAATCATCATCAATGTCAGCTGCGCTTGCACTAAAATAAAATAACAACAGCACCAGCAGCAATGGAAGCGCCACCAACAACAAAAACAACAAGCAGCCACACAACAAAAACTTTGGGCACATCACAAAAGTAACAACGTCAACAGGATCATTGGCGGTATTGACAGCAGCAACAGCAACAACAGCAACAGCAGCAACAAGAACAACAACAACAAACAAACAAACAAAGACACACACACAAGCACACCCAAACACACTCTTCTGAGTTTTTTTGTTGTCACAGTTGCTCAGACACACTAGAAACGAGACACACATATGAAAAGGAGCTGGAGAGGCGGCGGCAACGCTTAGAGAGTTGATGTTTATATCGATTGCTGGCAATTTCGAGAATTACAACAGTCAGACACAAACACTCGCACACACAAATAGAGGGACAGACCGACAGATACAGATACAGATACAGATACATATACATATACAGATGGAGATACAGAGATACTCGTGCAGACAAAGGGACACACTTGAGACACGTCGCCAGCGACGTGCGCATATTGTAGTTGTTGTTGCTGTCACCCTCGTCCTTGCCCTTTCTACTTGCTACTCTTCCACACGTCAACCGTGTTGCCATGTTGCAGGATTTGCCGAGAGCTTGGGGGGAACTAGCAGCGACGGGGTCACCGTCACCATCACCATCACCATTTACTATTACTTTCCAGCAACCAAAAAGAACACCGAATCAATGCCATCTGAGCAGGCGATCAGTGTGTCAAACTTGATTAGCAATATAGTTGAAGTGTGCACTTAATAATAATAAAAAAAACCATCACTAAAATCTTCTCTCACACTGTTAACAACACAAATCAAATACAAAAAACTTAATGTTCAAACTTGCAAAATTATTCGAAAATAATTGCCATTTAATAAGCATTGGGAATTAAACAGATTTTTTTTCGGTTTTTAAGGAATTATACAGATTTTTTCGGCTTTTAAGGAACTATCAAAATCAACTCATTTATTTTCTTTATTTTTATATAGCCGCATTCCAGTTTATTTGCAAATCTAACATACTTAATTAAACTTAAGTACGTTAATCCTCTCGTGCATTTCAAATAAGATTCTAAAATACTTTGATCGTCTGCAAGCTGACTTAGCTTGGTTTGGCAGCTGACGAAAGTAAATGCAACACAGTTTGTCGCCTGTGCGAAACATTCGCGTGCCGTTCACTTTTGTGGGTCGTGTGTCGCGCGATTTGCTCCGCTTGATGCTTGACTCTGATCCAGAGTTTCCAATTGCCCTGGATATACTACATTGCTCACCCTTCACTACGCAGGCACAAGAAAAAAAACTAAAACAACAAATTACGCTAAATCAAATTTGTTCCTTTTTTTCTATGTTGTCTCTTTATACACCCTGCACTTATTTAAGCACCTTCCCGTATCAGCATATGTGCTGATTAAACTTTGATGATGCTTTGGTAACTTTTCCTCTATTACCAAAAACCAATTTATATCGATGAAGTGTTATAATATTGAAATATCCTGCGGAAATTTACTCAAGATCAATCATGGTAGACTCACCGATTAAATGTAATTTTTCAAGGAGTATCTGTTTAATTTGTATGGATCTGTTTGTGTAGGGTAACTCGTAGTCGTGCTTACTAAAACAGAGCACCCTTACGTGTTTTCACATTGCGTCGTTTCGTTGTTTTGCGCTGACGCAAGAAAGTGTTGCATATTTTTTGCTGTCATTTGTTTTTATGTGCCCGTTTACATTTATACCCCAACCCGATCCCCAGACCCCTGCCCCAACCATTCCACTATACGAAAATACCAGTGAATTGAAGTTGCTTCTCTGGCACACAGCTCGGCACTTTAAAAGGGGCGGGGAAAATTACTTACACATGAAACTGTGCAGAAATTGAGGAAAATTGGCAAAAATTGTCAACGCTTACATCATAAAACACATTTCGGGCTAAGCATGCTTAGCGACAAATCCGCTTGTCATGGTCAAAATACTAGCACAAACACAAATGCAGATACAGATACAGATACAGATACAGATACAGATACAGATACAGATACAGATACAGATACAGATACAGATACAGATACAGATACAGATACAGATACAGATACAGATACAGATACAGATACAGATACAGATACAGATACAGATACAGATACAGATACAGATACAGATACAGATACAGATACAGATACAGATACAGATACAGATACAGATACAGATACAGATACAGATACAGATACAGATACAGATACAGATACAGATACAGATACAGATACAGATACAGATACAGATACAGATACAGATACAGATACAGATACAGATACAGATACAGATACAGATACAGATACAGATACAGATACAGATACAGATACAGATACAGATACAGATACAGATACAGATACAGATACAGATACAGATACAGATACAGATACAGATACAGATACAGATACAGATACAGATACAGATACAGATACAGATACAGATACAGATACAGATACAGATACAGATACAGATACAGATACAGATACAGATACAGATACAGATACAGATACAGATACAGATACAGATACAGATACAGATACAGATACAAATTAACAACAAAAGCGATCAGAACTTAAGTATCTCTCGCACTAAGCTCGCATAATGTGTGCAACAAAATAAAAAATAAATGCCAAATCCAACAAACAAAGGCAACACACACAAAACACACGCTCACACACACGCGCCCACACACACACACACACACACACACACACACACACAGATACAGATGAGACATACGCTCATAATATTCCCTAAAATATATTACAATGGCATAAAGTTAACAATGCCAGACCCCTGCCACGCCCTCCTACATACATAGTACAACTAGAAAAAAAACACACACACTCACCCACACACACACCCACACACACGCACACACACACACACACACAATACATTTGCTAAACACCCTTACTTAAGCTGTGGTATAAATTCACGGGTGCTGCAAGTCGCTAAAACGCAAACAGAAATTTGCTGCTTTCTATCGCATAAATAAAGTTTAAAATAAAGTGAGCAAGAAGTTGTAGTAGAGGCAGCAGCAGCATTAGTAGCAGCAGCAGCAGCAGCAACAGCAACAGACCATGCCACAAAGTTCACACGCAAAGGCGTTCGTGCCACGCCCCAAAAACAAACGTCATTTAAAAGTTATTTCAACGTTAGTTGGTGTTTATGTAAAAGTAGCTGCCGGGCACAAAAATTTAATCCGCTCTCTCCCGCTCTCTCCCTCTCTCTCTCTCTCTCTCTCTGGCACTCTAACCCCGCCTCGCTAGTGTGTAAGCAAACTTCGCACTTACACACACACACACACACACACACACACACACTTGCGCTCGCCTGGGCACGCACACACAAATGAACTAAACGCTACGTGCTGATTACTGCAAACGCAAGGATTTTGCCACACAGGTTTTTGGAGAGTAACGCAACAGCAAGCGCCGCACCGTGCCGTGCCGTGCCGCGCCGCGCTGTGCCGCACGGAGAGAGGCGACACCAGAATTTACAACGGGATCTCATTTGTTAGTTTTGTTACTGTTTGCGATCCAAACACACACAACATATGCATGTCCATGCCTGTATGCATACACACACGTGGACATTTGCCGCTTAACAAAATATTTAGCAAGTGTGTACATTTTATTGCCCCGCACAACGGACAAAGGACAACGTGGAACGGACAAAGGACAACGGGCAACGGGCAAAGGACTACAACATCAGCAAAGTGTCTAGAGCAATAATGACAAGTTCCGAGCGTACATGACTTTGGAGCACCCTGTGTTCGGGCGGATCAAAGTCACCACTACTACCAAAACAACCAAAATCAATTATGAATTTGCAGTCGAATGATACCTGCTTCAGGATGAAATCTAAGTCTACGCCCCTCCATATTATCATTATTATTATATATCCTATCTCTATAAGCTAGAGACTTGCAAATTAGTCACAAAACACTCAAAGAGAGTTGGGCTACAAACAAGACTGAACATATATGTATATAAAGTTACCATATCAAATGGCTTAATGTCTAAATCTGGTTTGTGTACAACTCGATTGTTAACAATATTGCGAAGTTACATTAATTGATTTGTTTATATCTGTTGTCTAGTCGATCCCGCAACTTAGAACTCATCGTAGGATATAGTTCTCCGGTGTGATGATGATTCCATTGAAAACACTTTCCGACCGATTACGTAAGGCAACCTCCAACGTCATAATTGAAAAACAAATGTTTTTAAGAATCGAATTTTAAGTTGGGCTGTACACAAAATATTCGTAGTAAATTATTATTGAATTTAGCAACTTTTATGAACACAACAGTTGATGTCATATTTTTTTGCCAGCTTTTCTTAACTTTATTGCGCAAATGATTGATGGCCTCTTTGGATGGGTATGCGTATGTATGTATGGGTTATAAACAATATTTGTGGGTAAAAAGGACATGTTGTTGAGTATCGCCGACAGACAGAGTATTCTTTATTCGGATTGGATAATTTCAGAATTTGACATGTCAATTTGTTGGATGCACCACTTACTAACTTTATTAAAGACAAATGAAATGGACTCGGGTACAAGTGTTATTAGAGGTTAGTGTGATGAAATAAATATCAAGTCCAATGTTAAGCAATTGAATACTAAACGATTTGTGTCTGGGACCTTTTCTCTCTTAAGAAGTTGCTTTGTTCCCGAGGCCAGTCATAAATATGTGATTGTTTCCGAATATATAATTCGATTTGTATAGCATACTTTTAGCCTGTATTTAGATTGTGTATATGCCAAGACATAGCTATAGATATATTGATAATCATAATACTATATTTGTGAAAATTGATATATTGACAATGCAGCAATTGCATAATAGATAAGCTTAATATATTATTAAAAATACCCCCAATATATAATGGTATAAAGCAATAGTGTAATTTTCATATGTTCGTTAACCTGTTAACGGATTACACTCAGCAGGCAGCATTAATCTTAACGGAATTAATTAATGCAGTGAATATCGAAAATGAACTTGACAAGTGAAAAGTGGCAAGAACCTAGCCAATGTCGCCTGTAATTATATTGTATGGTCAGGAAATTGCACTTAAAAGACAGACAAACCGACAGAGCCAACAATCATATTCACATACATATGGACATATACATATATATATATTTATATTATTATTAATTGAGTGCTTGCCAATTAAAGTTAAGGCAATCGATAGGTTTTGCTCATCAAATTGTCTTCATTGGAATTAGTTATCGTAACTCCAAAAGGGCGTTGCACTCACTCAGAAAAGAAAAAATCGTTTTGAATTTTAGAAAACCAGCAAGGATTATTTACCTTACTATTCAGAAAGTTTATTTGCTAAATGGAAGTTGATGTCTTTCTTAAAGATTTTTCATTTTTTAAACCTTACTTTCTTAAAATTTTGAAATAATATGTTTAATTTCAAGGGTGTTGTTCTGTGTACTTGTAGACCACAGAGAGTTCCCTTACACATTAGCCTTTTGTTACTTATATTATAGTTAAGTATTGGTATTTATAGTAGATAGCTTATCAATTCTAATGATTGAATTTAAAAAACTTTCGAATTTACTGATCAACAGTCGAGAGAGCTAAACTACATAATTTTCCGGATTTCGGAGCGGATTTATTTTAATAAGGGATTTCATTTCTACCTTTGAGATATATTTTATATTATTAACAAACACATTTCCGCAAAATAGAAGGATGTTGCTTCCTACGAAAATCGGTTCCCATCTGACAAGCCTACGGCAGCAAAATATATTGTGTAATACGGATAAAGTTCACGTTTAATCGGAATAGCTTGATATTTGTCTGTCAAGCACCTTAATAAACTTTTTGCTGTCTATTCTTCTCTTGTTCCGCTGAAAGAGAAGATTGCGTGTATACGCAAGTCAGTGTGTGTGTGTGTGTCTGTGTGTGTCTGTGTGTGTCTGTGTGTGTGTCTGTGTGTGTGTGTCTGTGTGTGTGTGTGTCTGTGTGTCTGCACATTCGTATACGTGTATGTATTTACCCTTTTGTTTGCCTGCAAGCCAACAATTAACTGCCATTTAGCGCTCAGATTTTGCCATGCGATACAATCAGCAGCTGCGAGGGGTTGGCGGGGCAATGGAGGTACGGTGGTACGGGTGGCAAGGATAACAAGGATAGCAGCGAGCTCCTCTGTGTTGTCCCAATTGGCTGCCTGTCGACGTTTGCCACTGACTGGCATTTTAAATGGGACAATTCTGAATTCGGCAGTCTGGCATTCGTCGTCACTGTGATTGATTGATTGATTGACTACATGATTTATTGGCTATTTAGTTTGCAAGCCGTAAATTAGCTGCATAAACCAAGTCAAAATACTGTTTTGTATAGCTGATGCCCCTACCACATGCGTGTGTGGGAATGTGTGCATGTGTGTGTGTGTGTGTGTGTGTGTGTGTTTGAGTGCGTTTGTGTGTGTCTTTAAGCACTTAACAACTTTTACCCTAGGTAAAGTTTTCATAGTGGGCTGATGGAGCAGACCCCACAAAAGCAATTGTAACTCATTAAGCATGGACTGTGCAACAACATCAAAGTTCCAGCAGGAGGCAAACTGCGAGGGCAGCTTCACACTTTTAAGCCAGACCGAAATAGAGATCTAATTCTCATATATTTCCACTATGTTTGCCAGCCCAGCTTTCGACTGTCAATTAGCACACAAATAACAACTTGCAACTCAAATATTAAACGTTCTCTTAGATAATTTGCTTGGTTGTCATTTTGCGCCTTAAGCACACAAATTTGGGTTTTTTGTGTTGTTTTTTTATATGCAACTTTTATTACAACCCATTTACAACATTATTTTTTAGGGGCTGCTGTGGTGGGTGCTGGTGGTGGGCGAGGTTGCGGTGGCATGGTAACAACGAAATAAACGATTGCTGCAAAATCAACCAAAAAGTTCGAGTTGTTTTAGCCGTTTCCGGGTTTTGGTGTTTTTGTTGCCGCTTCTTCATCAGACATCTAGGCAACTAGGCAGAACGAGAACTAAGCTAACTTTTCACCGACAATAGCAACAATGATAAACACACTTACAACAAAACAATAACCACAACCAAAGCTGACCCGAGTCTCTCACAATGACTGGCTCTGTTTTGTAATTTGCACCTATCGATGTTAAACTTTTTTGCGCAATTTCCTCAGGTCTATAGCTATGGGTGCTCGGGCAACTTAACAACTTCGAGTACAAAACAAAAATAGTGCCATAAAAGTTTTTTAATGAAAAAAAATATACACAGAAAAAAAACAAACACACACACACACACGCATACACATACATGCAAACACAAACTGAAGCGGATGAATTTTACTCGCAGCTGATTGTAATGATACGGATGGAATCTTTCAATAGACAGCACATTAAATTTCACTAATAAAGCAAACAATGCGTGCCATCCACGCCTGAGGGACAAAAGACACACCGGACGGTGTGTGGCACTGGGGGCATGGCAATAATGCTGCAGTGGGGTGGGAAACGTCAAGGTAAACAACGAGCGCACAGACAGACAGATGAGAAATTGTGCACAGCGTTTAAAAGAGAGGTGTGTTAAGACTGGGGGGTAGTTGGTGGGGGGGCGGGGGCTGAGTGCTGTTCTGACAGTGGCAAACGCTGTGACGAACAAACATCCAATGCGACGTTCGAGGCAAGCGAAACGTGCAACACTCATACGTCATGTTATATACGCTGGCGCGGTGCGGGGGGGGGAGAGAGGTCCTTCCTCAGTCGGCAACACGCACAATGTAATGGCATTTTTATGTTGCATCACGTAGCGGTCATAAGTCATGTTTAGAGCACTGACTGCTGCTGTTTCTGCTACTGCTGCTGGCGCTTCCACTTGCTACAAATGGTGCTGGTGCTGGTGCTGGTGCTGGTGCTGGTATTGCTATTTCTGTCTGTGTCTGCCTCAGAGTCCGAGCATCCCCCCGCAGCTAGTGTCCTGGCGTCCTCGCATTGCCGCCCTAAGCGTTCCGAACTCAAATGAACTGTAGCTAAATTGGCTGCCTCAGCCAGTGGCATCCCCAGTCCCGCAGTCCCGCAGTCCCGCAGTCCCACAGTCCCACAGTCACCCCCAGCTGTCCAGTTGTCAGTCAACGCGCATAGCTTAAACGGATATTACAAGGTGTTGTCCAAACATTGACCGTACATGAGCTTAAAGCAAAATTAAGTAACTAACTGATGGGCAGCGTGCGAATTGACTTTGGACGTTCTTGTACTGGCTCTTGCTCTTGCTCTCGGATTGGACACACCAGTCCAGGTCTCTAGACTGACCGTTTGCAGACTTTCAACATGTTACAACATGCCTTGGCATACTGGTTGACATTTTTTGTTTTCATGCCACAAAGCAGTCTGAATGAACTTAATAATTCATTCCATTCTCAGAAAATATACTTCAAATTAAAACGTAAAATTGGAGCCGAAAATAATTCAAATTACTTAGAAATAATTCCGATGTTTGTAGAAACTTGCTTTAAAGACTAAGAGTACAAAATAAGCTGACTTTCTTTGAGTATGTTTATTGTAACTAAATACCCTGTAAACATTAAAAGTGGCCAAACGACATATTTGGTTTTGAATACAATTTTTGATTCAAAGAACATATCAATTGAAAATATGTCAAACTGTTGATTGGAAATGTCAAATCGCATTCAAATCTCATTCAGTGATGTTCGTCATCCTCTGGAGATAATCGATCGCTCCAGAATTCGAATCCTGTTGCGATATTGTTGTTGTGCTATTTTTGTTGCTGATACCACAAGTTTAAGCTTGCTCCTTAAAGAACAATACAGAATTTTCACTAAACGAAATATTTTGATAACCGCCAAATACTAACTATATTAACTCATTTTCCAATGCTTAAGATCATTTTCAAAAATTGCATAAGTTCGAAGAATAATAATTGAGAAGAGTGAAGTTTCATGGGGAAAATACGAGCTTAATTTAGTACGACTTGCAATGTTTTGGGTTGTTTTGGGTAATGCGCTTGGGGTAACTTAAAGCCTATTTCTGACCCGCTCTCTCTCTCTCTCTCTCTCTCTATCGCTGTCTCTCTCTGTCTCTCTCTCTCTGTCTCTCTCTCTCTGTATTTTTGTTTCAACTGCTTGCTGTTGGCACATGAAAGATAACATGCCGGTACAGCTCAAGGAGCAGTTAGAGCCGCATCACGCCCTTTCCACACGATCCACGCCCTATTGACCGCCGCCTCCATCGCCTGCCGAGTTTTGATTTATTTGCTCGGTATTCAGACACAAAAGCCGCGGCCGTGAGAGAGGCTGGCGCGCTGCTGATGAGCTGGGTGGTAACTGCTGCTTGTGCACCCCTTCTGGTACTAAGCCATTTCACGCAGCAGGCCATAAGCGCCTTTTCACTGCAGACGTGGGCGGATGGGCGTGGCTCTGCGCCTCTATGTGGCATGGGGCATAAACTACACGCGCAGACAATTGCTGCGAACTAAGAGCGATAAATAATTTTAATGTTGTTGTTTGAGCGAGTGTGTGTGCGTGTGCGTGTGTGTGTGTGTGTGTGTGTGTGTGTGTGTGTGTGTGTTGCTGTTGTTGTTTCGGCTTCATAATTCCAAATACAACAACAACTACTATACATAGCCTGATAGTCATTCTGTCTGTCGCTTTGATCAAACGTCATACTAATCCTATTCCAACATCGAAGAAGCAGCAAACACCATCGCCAAAACAACAGCCCAGAACCAACCCACCCATTCACCCACTCACCCACTCGAACGCCTGCCACTCAGACTTTGACCGTCGCTTTTGCTTTCGTAAGCTGGTTTTTATGATTTACGCAGACATTTTTGGACGCGCCTCCCAACTCTTTGGTCAATTTGGAGAAAACTTTGGCCAGTGCTCACCCCAGCCAGCATGACCCACCCCCACCACATCTCCCACTTTGCGTTACAAACCCATCGCCATTCACTGCCCCTGCTTCCATTGTTATTGGCGTTGTAACCGTTTGCTTTGTGTATGTATATATATATATATATATATATATATATATATATATAAATATTTTTTTTTTGATAGGTGTGTTCAGCGCTTTTGTTCCTGGATGGATAAAACTGAAAGTGGAACCCAACATTTTTGAGCCGAAGCTTTCGTTGTCTGATTAATGAATTGATAAAGTCTGTGACCTGGCCTCACATGCTGGCCACATCGCATTGAAGCAGTCAGTCATCGCATTTGCTAATTAACATGCGCCCCCCCCCCCCCACCCACCTCCCTCCACCCCATTCTCGGCCTCCAGCTACACATCCGCGAACAGGATTCATTTGCGGGCTGGTAGCTTGACATTTTCATTATGAGTCGAGTGATTTGTGCCCAGCGATAAGCGTAGAGCCTTGGGTCCCCGTCCCGATGTCTTTGCTTAATATTCGATGAAGATTACGATGCTTTTTAATTAATTAGTTAGTAGAGCAGCAGCAAGCAGTCCCCCAGGCAGGGGTCAGCCACTCACTCAGCTGCCACCTGGACGGCATAAATGCCAAAGGTGCATGCTCAACAAACTGCTGCAGCTATTACAATAAAAGGAAAGCGCCGCAAACAGCAAACGGTTAAAAAAGAAAAAAGAAAATAACAGAAAAAAAATAGACACACACACACACACACAGACACACGAAGAGCTCGTAGATGTGTTGGTACAACTCCCTGGCAACTTCTTCTAATCAAGTGGCCCCCGAGGAGTCGTAAACATGGCCAGCGAGGCAACGGACTCCAGATGGCAAAAATTTGCACGTAGTCGCCAACAAACACACACACACACGCACACACACACACACACACGCGCCGTTCTACACGCTTTCAGTTGCAGTGACGCCCAGCAACAACTGCATAGCTGGTCTGTGTCTGTGTCTGTGTGTGTGTGTGTGTGTGTGTGAATGTGTGTGTTATACCATGCATGTAAGTATTTGGGGGCATTTCTCAAATCTAACACCTCCGCACAGCCCAGGAAAAATGTTAAATACGGTTACCGCCTCAAGAGGTGGCACACTTATAAATACCCTGAAGCCATTAAAAATGCCTAAAATTGGCATAATTATGATTGCAACAGACAACAAAAAACAAAGAAGAAGAATAAGCGACGACATTCTAATTGAGTTGGCCTATACCGCAGTATTATATGGATCAGTTGCAGCAGTTGTTGCACACCTTTTGATCAATAACACTCAGCTTGATGGTGTTGACATACCTCTCCACATTTTGCCTCCAATAGACTCTGATTTAGTATTTGGCACTTTTTCACGATTTTTGAATAGCTAAATTAAGATATGACCCCAATACACTGGGGTTTCCCCACCTGCTAGGTAGGATTATGAAAAAAGTAGCCTATTTTCTTTGACACTGCTTGCAATAAGGTGTGAGACACTGTACATACATATGTATGTAAATCTGTGTGCGGGGTATGCAATTGCGCAAGGGGTATCCCTCAGTCGAGCAGCCTTGAGCTAGAGAAATAGTTTTTGTTTATTTCGTCCAGATGGACCAAGATGAACCACACTAAATATATGCTAAAACAAGGACGAGCGGATTGGGCACGCCGAAGGTAACATGTCCTCGGAGATTTAAATTTCACTATAAATTTAAAAGCTAACCGATTGTTGCCATATCTAATCAAAACTGGTGAATTTGGCTACGACAAATCTTTGAAATCTTTGCCGTAAGAAGTTAGCTGCTTTTAGCTGTATTTTCAGCCAACATTCCAGGCCAAGTTGGGTTTAAAAGGTGTTCTTGGCTGGTGTGAGGCTGTTTAGCCACTAATTTGAAAATGGTTGCTTGTGGCACGCAGCAAATAGGAGCGACACTTGGTTCACAATGATTGCTTAGTTCACAATGGCCCATTTGCATAGGTTGACTATCGCAAATGCCGCTTGTCTGGCCTACGACTGCGAGTACATTCATAGTTTGCCTCTTGACTGAAATACTAGTCTGGTGGCAGGCAATTCTTTTTTTATTTATTTTTTGGGTCCAAAATTACTTTGGTCCTTTGCACGTGTCCAGGCCATAAAAAGTTTATCCCTGGCCGATAACGGTTCCCGAGCCTGTTCTCGGGAGTGTTTCTTTTTGTTGTTGTTGTGTGTTGTGACCCAGGTGCTGACACAGCAAGGCATTTAAGGGATTCAAAGGAAGCTGCCTCAGTGAGCCATTTGCAGCCATGTCTCGGCAATTGTGTTGAGCTTATCTGTGGGCGGGAGTCATACGCTGGAATATCCATCTACATAACTTTCTATGTATCTACATATCTATGACAATTTTGGGACGAATTGTTAATTGTTATGAACTTATTGGGGATTGGACTAAATCATCGATGTGCGTGCAACGACTGCCAAAATAGCTCAATAACGATGACAACAACAACAACAACAACCACTTGTTACAAATTGCTGAAATTGCTGTGATAATTGTTAACGGGAGTTTGGAAATGCCAAACCGATAAACAATGCTCATGTGCCACATCAAAATCGGTTGCTGCTACTGGCTGTTGCGGTTGCTGTTGCTGTTGCTGTTGCTGCCACTGCTCAATTAACAAGTTCGAAACACACATCTGAACGGGGCATTTGCTTCATGAGTGGGTTCATTCGTTGTGGGCGTGGCATTTTGCACGGCAACTTGTTAATTTGAGGCTGACTAATTGCAAGCGTGCAAAACGAGTGACAACAGCAGCGATAATGGCAACTGCACCGCCTCTCTGTGCCACCATCGTCATTTTGGCCAAAATGAAACATGCAACATGCAGCAGCAGCAACAGCAACATGACCAGCACCAGTAGCAGCAGCAGCAGCAGCAGCAGCAGTAACACAATCCCCACAAGCAATGAATGACTGACTGCAAGAGAAGTGGAGAGAAGTCTCTTACTCAATGCAGACATAAGATTTATACTGGTGTTGTTGCCACTGATAAACCCAGCAGCAACATCAGCAGCATCAGCAACAACAGCAGCAGCAATAAAAGCAACAACAACAACAACAACGGGAACATTGCCCAAATGGTAAGCGCTCTTCGAACACGGACTGAACGGAGCGAACTAAATCAACGGACTCCCAGTCATGTTTTAGGGAGGTGGGGGGGGGGGGAACAGCTCATATTCGGACGGACGAGCGGACACATATCCGGGCAGCCGTACAACCGTACAGCCGTAGAGCAGTGCGTATGCGTGATGCTGTCCCAAACTCCCAAAAATGTACTTTGTATGCGTCAGTGTTATGGTTTTGTGGTTGCAGTTTGCAATTTTGCAAATGATAAAGTGATCCAGTGGCAACTGTAGTGGGTGTGAGTGTCTCTCGATACGTATGTGTGTGTGTGTGTGTTAGTTTCTCGTTGGTGTCAGCAAACGGACAGGCAAGGGCTACGTTTCAAGTGGTCACAGCGTGACCGCTGCACAAAAGATGAATGAGACATTTGGCGATGTTGTTATTGTTGCCTGCCTGCCTGCCTGCCTGCCTGGCTGCCTGCCTGTCTGCCTTTTCCGCCAGCATCAGCAAGAGCAGTCTTAAAAGTAGAAGCAGCAAGAGGAAGAGGACAGATAAGGAACCACCATTGCGAACATCGCACACATAAAACAATCAACGGCAACCGCAGACTGGCACAAGCACCGGAAGAAATGCAGAAACAAAGTCACAGCCAGGCCAAAAGAAACAGGTTTCGAGGCTGACATTCACGAATGAATGCGAAAGTTGGCTAATAGCAAGCAGCATCAGCTTGTTAGCATGCCCCGTCTAATTGCATTTCCATACATATCTGCCTTATAAATATACATACGTATATCTGAGCACCTGCCAAGCGTATTATTATCAATGGAGTCATCTCCGAGTGATCAGAATCAATAATCAATACAACCGTCTGTCTGTCTGTCTGTGTGTTTCTATGTAAGCAAGTCAGTTTTTTTTTGCAGTGTTTTAACCCATTCCTGAATGATAAGAACTTATCTGTTAAAAAGAAGTTAACACAAAATTCTACAAAAGACTTTGTAAAAAACTGCAGAACATTGAACAAACCAGATCATAACTGAAAATGATTTCCAAAACATAAGATTTGATCATTAGAAACGCTCAGTTAATATTTGATGATTATTCGGAATGAAAGCATTTATATTTTTTAGTAGTTGTAAAAGGCGTTACAAGTGAGTAGGGACAATATGTTTATATATAGAATAGTATATGTATGTGCCCGCTTATAACTTATACTTGACGGCGCGCAGAATGGGATATTTTTCGTTGCCCGTGCAGCTGCCGCGGAAGTCATCGTAACTGAGGTCGACGAGAGCGACGCCACCGAGACCCTTGGTCTTCGCGTAGACGGCCTTAAGGGCGGCCGTGTCTGGATCCTCGTAGCTCACCCAGAGACCATTCTCACCCTTGTCGTCGGCCGAGCGATAGGCGTAGCTGCCAAAGCGCTTTGTGGGATCGCCAACCTTGCGGAGTGGCCCGTCAGCGCCCTTGAGATGCTGGTTGGCTTGGTTGGGCAGCTTGGCGCACACCTCGGGCCAGCTGTAGAAGCCAGGGATTTGGGTCTGAAGACCAGCGGGGCCAACATTATCTGTCTCGGCAACTGGTGGTAGTCCGGTCAAGCCGGAATCCTTGGTTATCTTCCAGGCACGACCGTAGGTGGCAATGCCCACGTTGATCTTGGAGGCGGGTGCATGATTGTTAAGCCAGTATTGCACCTGGTAGTTGACGTTGAATTCGGGATTGCGCTCGTTCAACTCAAAGATAGGCGCCGCGAAGTCGGCTACCTCCGGATTGCGGACGGGTGTCTGGAAGTCATAGGCATGCAAATTTACATAGTCCAGATTGTTGATCAAGGCAGGTACGTCATAGAACACTGCGGAAAATCAAAGAATTGAGATTACACACACGTTGCTCTACAGAAAGTAGCTGAGAGGAACATACGGGACGAGTTGACATTGGGCAGAACGCTCAGGCCAAGGAGATAGCCATCGGGACGGAAAGCGTTCTTCAGTTCACGCACCAGCGCAGTGAACTCCTCCTTATGCTCCTCGGATTTCTCATCAACAATATGATTGCCGCTGAATATCTTCTTGAAGCCTTTCCAGAACGAGCCAACGCTGCCATGCACCTTCTTTGGCTTGTTCTTGGGGAACTGCCAGGCCAGATCGAGACCATCAAAGCCATAGGTCTTGACCAGCGAGTGGGCGCTATTGATGAACGGGATGCGGGCATTGCTGCTCTCCAGCAGTGTCAGATACTTGGAGTTCTCCTCCTCGGGTGCATCCTTATCACCACCGACACTGAGGAGCACCTTCAGCGCTGGGTACTTCTTCTTCAAGTTAGTCACCGAACGGAACAGGCTGCTGCCCAGATCCAGATCACGTTTCTCGTTGGTGCTGACCAGCTTGTTGCTGCTGGGATTGATACCGGCATAACCATAGATCAGGTGCGTGCAAAATTGCATTGCCGGCTCCAAGTCGTTAAGCGTCAGCTTGGAAAGCCCTGAATATAACGAAAGATAAATAGCATTGCGTGTGAGACAGAGAGAGAGAGAGAGAGAGAGAGGAAAGAGGTGCTCAGAGTACGTTTGGGTATGTTTATTTGAATGCTGCCCCACCCAAAAATAATATTTATTACCCTGAACAAAATCCAATTAACAAAACTTTGCTTCAATGCGACTTTGTTGTGACTCATCATTTTCAAGATTGTGTCATATGATTCCAAATTCAATTTCAATTAACAAACAAACGAAAACACGGCGATAACAATCGGCAAATGATGTGGGCAGAGTGCTCCCAGACAGCCCCTTCTCAAATTGATTAATTTCAATTTACACAAATTCCTTGAAAGCTTACTCTGCTGATCTTGCGACCCCTTTTCCTTTCCAATCCCACCTTCCCAGCTAACTACATACATACACCATTAAGCAGTCAAAGCACTTAGCAGACACTTATGAACTGCAAATAGATCTGTACTTTTAAATGGTTTCTCAACCGCAGCTCGTAATCGCAAGGTAATTATATATACATATGTATATAGCTGTACATATGTATATGTATTTTATACATAATTAAAAATTTATATAATACTAAATAAACGTGGATGAATTTCACTCGAGTTTGGTATAGCTCTTCAGAAACCTCATTCAACCTATTGTTGATAACCTTTTCAACTAATTACTAAAAATATCTCAACACGTCTTGATAGTCATGATATTGAAAAACTGAATGACTAGCAGATACTCTGCAACTTGCCAAATGTACAAGAAAATACCTACAAAATGCCACCAAAATAAAGAGCATTAAAAATGCTACATTTATTATGCTCAATTTATGATAATGGTTGTGAGTTTTGAACTGTCTTTCTTAATCAGGGAATAGATTTGATTTGACCCAAAAAGTTAATCACAAATGCTTTCTAAGTCTAAAGACAGTTTCACTGTTTACACTATTTCCACATTACTTATATTAATGCAATGTATTTGTTCGTATATTTATTTATGTAATTAGTTTTTTTTTCAGTGTTTTCTTACCTTCGCGGATGAAGCTATCGCCATCGTAGTAGCATAGCAAATGGGTGGAGCCCACAGCGGCATTGCTTTGACCAATGGCCAGAAAGCCCAGGAGCACGGGGAGCAGGGCGAACAGTTTCATGGCTGGCTGTAAGCAGAGAAATACCAAGGAAAAAACGGAGCATGTGAGTAAGCTGCAATTACCGCAAATGACGGAAGAAACACTTTGAAAGAAGTTGGATGTTAAATGATAATAACATGAAATGACTCAAGAAAAAAAAATAGATTTTAACACTTTAAATAATTGCAGGCTTTGCAAAAGTCAGCAATTAGCAAGGAACACAATTTAACGTTTTCTGCTATAACCAAAACACACATTTGTAGAAAAAAAAAACAAACAGCAACTCTCAAAAAATATTGAAAAAATATATATATATATATGTATAGATTTACATATACAATTTGCGATTTTGACATGCAAATCGGGCCACTACTAACTTGATGTGCTCGCATTAAATGTAAAACTGAAACTGTGCGCAGCTCGAAGCGAGACAAACTTTAAGTGAACTCGATGAGAATACGATGGAGGCGAAACTGAAATCGAGACTGAGCTAAGCTACAGCCGACAGCAGCAACACAAACAACAAACAACAACTAAGAGACAACGAGACAACGACAACAACGAAAAGCACATAAAGAAATAGCAACAACAGCAAATGCTCAGCGAACGCAATGAGAACGAAACGCGATTTGAAAATGAAATCGAAAAGTGGGCAATGTAATTCGACAAAACAGATCGGCAAAGCGTCAGCTGACCACTGTCATCTCCATATACCCTGCACAAATATGGATGTACACATTTAAATACAATTATTAATCATTTTTCACCTTATTTTAAATTCAACTCTTTGCGATAAATCGCAATTTGTGCTTACAAAAATATGTGCAACCGATTTATGTATACATATTTTGATCCATTTTTATATAATTATAACTAGTTGAAGTATGATTCACATCTACATATTTAGTACTTTTAATAGTGATTCAACTCAATGTTGATTTTTCCATTCACGCCAACCTCGTTCTTAAAGTGATGCACGTAAACAAATTAATTTGCACTATTCTAGTGAATTGTGTTTTTTAATTTATATACCCCTCAAGTAGAGGGCAAGTTTTGTCCGCTTGTTTGTCTGCCTACGTGTCTGTCTGTTTGTTCCGATACTTAATATTATTTTAGTTATAAAGCTGTCTGGTTGAATCTTCCAAATACGCTTGTCTGTACACACTTCAAAGCCTCTCGCATATTTCTCATTAAATAAAGTAATGGTCAAAAACCAATGTTGATTATTTCTGTTAGTGTATATATTCGTCTCTTTTCATTTTTTTTCTCCTTTTTTTGACAACAGTTTTAAGTGTTATTTAATGTTTGTCATTGTTTTAACTTGTTTTTCTCTCAATTTTCAAGTCTTTTTTTCTCTGTTTATGGTTTCGCACTTTATGATGTCATCCGTCCGGGTCTGTTATCTAAAATCGTTGTATATGTCCATATATAACAGATGGAACTCGCATTTTATTTCAGGAGCAGCAAAACGAACTGCTTATTTTTAGGCATCACATTCCGTCAAGTACTTCGGGGAAGTTTATAAGTATATATGTACATATAAATGCTCACATTCAAATCACGTCTTGGCACAATCGAAAGTCGATGCCGCCGGTGATTTCTGTCCGATTTTTTCTACGAATTCGCAGCAGAGCACAAATGGATTGGTCAATTTTGTCGCTCTGTTAATTCGTGGAAAACAAATTTTAATAAATAAATTATAAATAAAAAAAAAACACAGACGTTTATTGATTATTCCATGCGCTATCCAAATGTTAGCCCTGGCTGTGCGGCTTTCGTCTTTATAATATTTCTCACTCCTCCCCATTGCTCTCCTTCGATTTCGTATCAAATATTTACATTACGGAAAGCGAAGCTGTGCCAGCATTTGATGAAATCGTGGCGCGACCTTATCAATTTATGTCAGCCAAAGGTCGTCAACAGTCTTTGTTTCCACCGAGCGTTCACATATTTAGTTTTAATTTGCTGCGCCTCCCGTTGACAACGTGACTTATCTGCGGATTGGATCTGGGTTGCTGCTCTCTAAGACATACATACATACTTAAATCTGTACATGTGCATATATATATATATGTAGAAGACAAACTGGACAGCTGGGGAGTCACTTAATGGGATTTTGAATCGCTTTATGTTGCGTTTCGACCTCAAACTTTGCTTTGCCAACTACAAGTTTGATGTCTGTCATAGAAGCTTAGATCGATTGAACTCTAGTCAAGGGCACTTCTCTGGTTTCTGAGGATGATCAGCTTGATTACGTACTGTAGCCCAAAATGCACAGGATGCTTTCCAGAAGATCTGTTGTTAACACAAAACGCCAACATTCTTTGAGTTGTAATGGCTAACAGGCAGAAGGAAGCATCTCTCACCCCAAAAGGCTTAAACATTCTTAATCAGGCTTAACAGCCGTGTCGATATAGCCATATGCTTGTCTGTCCGTCTGTCCGTCAGCATGAAAACGCGTATCTCAGAGACCATACGCGACAGAGACTACAAATACCCCGTGTAGATGAAGTTTATTTCATTTGATCGATAACTGCCCCGTTTCGCGGATATCGATACATATCGATTTCCGATAGTAAGAATTTTATAGGCGGAGTCTTTTAGTTAAGACACAAACATATTTGAAAACTGGACTCAGAGTATCCCGTAGTCGAACAGCATTCTAGACTGTCTAGGTCGACACTGTCAACTGTCAACAATTGGTGAGTTCAACTCAAAATCTATGTCATATATAATTTGGTGATGTTCAGGTGCTCAAACTTTATCGGTCAACACACCAGTGCTTGCTTCAATTGCGTCCGATTGGGGAGGCGACAGCGTTAGGGGCATTACACAAAATCAATACGATCATTTTTCCACTGGGAGTTGAGTATACAATTGCGAATGTGCAGAGTACAATGAATGCAATTGTAATTTATACCGCTTAATCAAGTGCTTAATGGCCAGAGTGGGTGAGTAATTGGAAGGTGGGTGTGTCTGGTTAAACAGACCATAATTAAATAACAAAAAGTTGCGATATCAAAAAAACAAAAAAAAAAAAAAATGAACAGTTGACCAGTAAATCCAATAAAATACAATAAAATTATTCAGTGCCGGGTGTTAAGGAGGCGTGGTATTCATTTGTATATTTATCTTTTATTATTAAACGTATAATCAATGAGAATAAGCGATTAAAATGGCTGATTTCACCCATTTACATCTATGTGACCTTTATGAACTCTCATGTATGTATGTATATACATATATACATATGTAATTTAAACCAATTAAACACATCTAAAATAGCAAAACAATAGCGTTGAGGTCCAAAACAACGGCGGCACAATAATATCGCTGATATGTTGATACTCTTCTCCCTCCTCCCATGCCAGCATCCACTCCGCTTTGTCGGGGTTAACTAACGCAATTGAGTTTTGAAATATTTTCTGATTTCAAATTGTTAATATGCAAACCAAATCTATGCATTTTGAGCAGCTTTAGATTTTACTGCCACTGAAAGCAACAAATTGTCACAGACAATTTAAGGTTTAAATAAATGAAAATATGAGCTCATATGTGGAATATCTATAACTTACCCACTTACCGTTATTACCAATCTAAAAATACCCACGCTATAATTAATACAATTAATTTTATATAAATGGATTTCATTGAAATTGACTTAAATGTTACAGCAAAGCCAATGGAAAAGCGGGCTTAACAAGTTCTGTGAATTCCGTTCGAAGTTGGAACTCGGAACATGGCGTAATGAATTTGTGCTCATTGCATTGCAGTTGAGCGTGTGTGAAATGTATAAAAGTGTCACATAAATTAATTACTACTCCGCTTTATCTAATTAAATGCAAAACATATTTGATCTGTCTGCCATGCACCAAAAAAAGTAATAATAAAAACTGCCGCAAGGTATGCAATTGCTGTGGGTGTTGCAGTTACCGGTGAGCCCAAAAGCCGGCAACAACAGTTGCAAATACTCGACTTTAAATTGTTGAGTCCGCCGGTCACAAATTCATGCGAAATAAAATTGCAAAACTAAATCGACATAAGCGAAGCAAACGAAGTCAACTCAGAAGTAAAACAAGCAGAATTCAAGTGGAACCAACTCGCCAATGACGTGATACCCTGTAATATGTGCGCAAGACTCTTATTCAAGTCTTGCAGGTAATTTGCATCAAATCATCATTTAGATGTTGATTAATTGTTTTTCAGTTGAGCTTCAAATCTGAAACTATGAGCTTTGCCACTAAGTCGCTGAGCTCGCTTCTCTGACAGATCGCAACAATCGGTTGCGTGCGGAGTATAGTTAAATTTGCACGTAACAACTTACAATGGCGACAGCAGTAGCAAATACATTTAATTATGGTAAGGAAAGGTCTTAGGCAGCGAGTGGGTTGGTTTGATATGATGCTCGGAAAGAGCTTGCAGACATGCTACCCATCTTAAATTTGTTTGCTTCTTCGTATATTGTTTTTGGAGCCATTGCATTGCATTGACACATCACAGCAGCAAATGCGGCGGAGATGTTGCGACGGGGCAAGCAGAAAGTCAATAATGCACCCAAATAGTTCAACAACAGCAGGAATGCGAAAACAACATTCAGCCAAAAGAAGCACACACGTCTGAATGTAAGTGCATTTGTGTGTATGTACACTCAGAAAAAAATCGCTTTGGCATTTTGAAAATTGCCAACTTATTATTCAGAGAGTTTATTTTAAAATTGGAATAAAAGTGTCACTCTTAGAGCCAGGGTTTTTCTTCCCTCAATTGTTGGTGATTTTTCTAAAATGTATTGCAGATTATAATGAATACAAATTAATATTATTTGATTTGGAAATTACGACCTCCCACTGAGCTGGCAATATGGAGCACAAAATTCAATACTTTCTTTAATTTCATTAAGAAATATATTTCCGAAAACTAGAAAAAAATAAATTAAGAAATTATTTAAAAAAAAAAAAAACAGAAAATTTCTCTAGTTTTCTGAGCGATTTTCGAAAGTTCAGTGCGATTTTCCTTGTGTATGAATGTTTGTATTTATGCTCATATGAAAAGCATATTCACAAACAGGCGACGCGAAAGCCAGAAAAAGTAACAGCGCCAGCCGCCATTTTCTGTAATCGCCACCAGCTTCTCTCACACACATTTCATTCTTTCTCTCTCTCTCTCTCTCTCTCTCTCGGTGGCTCACTCACCTCGTCGCTCTCTCGGGCGGGCACGTGCATATTGTGCATTCGCCCCATTGTACAGCCAGCGAAAGAACGCAATGCTCGAAAACGGTGAACGGGCAAATTTTGCTAGCATTTTATTTATGAAATATTGTTAATATGCGCGAGATGCTTCACGAACAACAACAATAAAGAGGAAATGAAGAAGAGACTCAACCGAATATAACCGTAAAATAAAAGAAATGTGCTTACAGATGCTCCGATGTCCTCCAAAAGCTTACAACACGAACAAAACGCTTATAGCTATCGCAGAGAGTTTAAACGATCTGAAAGGCACATGTACTGCATTCGACAATTCAGGAGAATAGTCTTCCCAACATTCACCCAATTCCCAGTACAGCTCAGACTTCTTCTGGCTTATATAAACTACTATAAACTAACTATTGCTTCGCCTCTAATAGTTCTGCAAGTGAATGCTGACAAACGTTTTTAATTGGGTTAGATGTTTGATTGAGGACTTAAGAGTTCAATTTCGAATAGAGTAAATTTCTATTGTGTTTTGATATTCATCTCAAATATATTGCGAGTTTCTTCTGGTCTAACAAACGGGTCGAAACTCCTTAACTGAGGCAGTAATTCAACATGTACAAGCCCATTTACAATGGAAATTGCCAGATATACCCATATGTAACTGCAACTGAAGTTTAGCTATAATGCAGTAAATATGGACATGACTGTCCATCCATACTGTTCTCCAATTCTGTGTGTTTCGCCCATATACAAACACTTTCCCTAAAACCGCTTTCAACTTAATGTTGTTTTCTTTCTTTTGTTTTATTTATTTTTTTTAATTTTGAGAGATGATGCACATAGAGTGATATATGTTTGTGTGTTTGGGCTGTGGATACATATATTGGCAAGGAGCAAGAGCGACTTGGCCACGCATCATTCGATGTGGCTGTGACTGACCCCAGCCAGAGTTTGGTTATATAAATGATGTTGGCAAAAAAAAGAAGAAGCAAAACTGAGCCCGGTCATGAATTATGGCAACTGAAATGAGAAACAAGAAACGAGGAAAACTTTGCGCTTAGATTGCTTAGAAGTTGGATGATAATGCTACGCATAGATAAGCACCGATTTGGAAAGTTTTGATTGAAATTAATAATTTCCAATTGCTGCTCGAAAGCGACGACTCTATCTGCTAGTCTGTCCACTCCTCCTCCTCCTCCTCCTCGGCCTCCCCTCAAAAGTTGTCAATTTGTGCAAGCTGCTTTGATGGCACAGCCTCACAGCCTGGCATCCTGCTAGACTGTCTCTCACCCTATCTTACTAACATCTAAATATCCTGGTTAGTCTGAATGGCTGTCAGTTGGCCGGCTTGTTGCTTCTGTTGCTGTTGCTGTTGCTGTTGCTATTGTTGCCACACTTTGCTGCAGACTCTACACGAGTCTGGGGCAGTATCCACAAACACGAGCCGGATATCGAGTCAGCAGCAGTTTGCTGTGGAGCTTCTCCACCAGTTGACCGATTTTGACCTGATGCCATGATGCTGTACATAGCTCGATGTTGCTATAGTTATTGTCGCTGTTGTTGTTTATGGTGACATATTTGCGGATTTCAGTCGCACAGCAAAGCACAGCACAAATGCGGAAGTATGCTCTTCCTTGGCCTGCTTCCTGTTGCTGCCTGTCCACCGAATTCAAACTCGCCAGGCTCGCTTCAGTTTCATCCCTTTGTGCATCTCTATTCTGCCCTCAACTCATCTCTGTTGGTGTTGTCAGTTGCAAGTTGCTGTTGCCAGTTGCTGTATATGTTTAGAGCACAGAACACGAAAATTTCCAATCAAAATCAGATAGCGTGAAACCAGAAATTTGTAAGAACTCTTTGCTGCAGTCGTCATAGTCGTATTCGCTGCCGCAGTCCCTGCAATTCCGCCTTTACCCAGTGACTCTTCGTTATTCCAACTACGCCCACGCCCACGCCAACGCAAACGCCACTGCCACTCCCACGCCCACTGCGACTCCGTAACACTCATCATATCAACGGGAACACGATGCAACTTCAAAAAGTTTCAAGTGCTATGGAACAAGCTCAGCAAACAATAATAACAACAACAACAACAACAACAACCACATCTGCGCCTGAGCCTTGACACTCCAAAATGCTGCACTGCACAAATTTCAAATACTACACTCGGCCAGGTGGGCCTCGGATTTGCCTACTTTTGAGGGTCGAAAACCAATTATAAAGCGATAAACATATCTAGCAATACAATTCCACCCATCCACACCCCAGCCCCCTCTCTTTCCCCCCCTCTCCCACACTCTCCCATCCTCATCAACTCAGCAATCTGCCGTGCAACGTGAACAGTGGCAAGCATTGGAAGCCGCATCCGTTTCGTCATAATTTGCATTGCATGCCGAGTCAGTTGTGATACCCTGTAATAACACACGCTTTTAATGCTGTTTGGAGAGTCACCTATCGATTTGTCATCAATATTGTGAATCAAAGGACAGAGTTGAGCAATAACTTGGCTTGTGGCAACCAAATAACAAAGCAATCCAGGTATTTCACCTTGGAAAATGATCAATTTGCCAATCAGTTGAATGAACTTAGATATTTGGGAGAAGTCCCTTGCTACTCGCACAGTTCAGCAAACATATCCACTTATTTTAAGATGGGGTACAGGGTATCTCAAAGTCTTAGTACAGCCTAATCTACTCTGTTTGTTGCTATGTATGTATGTATGTTGGCATTCGGAGTTCAATCCCCGTTTTCATTGTGGTCGTGGGTTATGCCAGTGAAGTTTGCAACTGCTTTCACGCACGCATGACCCCCCCCCCTCCCCCTTCACACTCCCTCCCACCCCACACACGTACACCCCCGAACACACACACAAACACAGACATAGCTGGCATTGCGGTTGCACGCAAATTTGCTGGCAGTAACCAACTGGCCAACTGACGGCCACTTTCGTTTCCATTGCCATTTGCCACATTGCCTTTCCCATTCCCACGTTGGCAGCAATCGGTTGCAGCTGCATGCACAGCACAGCACAGTCCAGCACAAAGGGCAATTGAGGCTAAGGCAAACGAAGAAGGGAAGTTCATTAATCCAAAACAATGACTTTTAATGCATTTGTTCGGGGTGCGAACTGTGATCAAAAAAAAACCTTAGGCACACAACCAATTTTCAATGTGGTTTTTGGTTTTGAGTCTTACATAATATTGATAACTTTGTTCAGATTTGCATTGATTCAAGATCTTTTGGCTAGTCAGCTTCATATATGTATGTATATGATTTGTCAGACACGTTAAGATGGAGGCGTCGAATAGGTGTCTCACCTGATCCTTTAATAACATATCGACTGTCAGGTCAAGTGAAAGCAATATAATAGGAAAACAATTTAATTTAGATACTTCATCTGTGAAAAACTGCAAATGACCTTGCTCAAGGCTATAAAAGTTCGGTTTACACATCAACTAATGGAAGGCGATATATAGGTAGCTTAAGGAAGCATCGATTTTCTCCACACATAGGCACACAACTCTGGGTGCATATCCGTGCATTTATATATACATATATATATATATATATATATATGTGCATTCGAGCCGAAAAAGTTAACTAATGACCATTCGTTTTACCGGCATTGCATTGGGCATAAGCTCGGAATCCCAACAGATGTAACTCAATGTTGCGTTTTTTCTTTTTTCTTTTTTGTTTTTCTTTTTGTTTTTCTTTTTTTTCTTTCTTTTGTTTTTTTTATTTTGTTTTGGGCGTTCTTGGCAAATGCGCCATTACTTTTGCTTTAACTTGCACTTAGCCGCTGACAAAGCAGGAGCCCCTGATGGTTATGGAGAGATTGCAAACAGCAGACACAATTGCCAGAGGGGGGGTGTGGAGGCATGGATGCGGGTATGGGGCATATAGTATGGGGAATGGAGTATAAAAAGCCACTGGCATCATTACTCTTGGCAGGCAGTCGAGCGCATGAGTTGACAACTCTGTGTATTGGCTGCCATTTTGGAGAAAGACAAATATTGCACATGTCATTGACTGCGGTAAGAAAGAGACACAGGACCAAGGGAGAGAGCGAGAGAGAGAGAGAGAGAGAGAGATGGAGATGGAAGATATAAAGAGTTGACTGACTTGGTTGAGTCAGATGAGTTTGCCGTAGTTCGTAGTTGATAGTTGGCATTGCTGACTGCTGCCTGCTGCTGTCTATGACTTATTCATGCCAGCCGCTGACAAACGGCTCGAGTTGAATCAGCAGCTGAAGCTGAAGCTGCAGCTGAAGCTGCTACTGTACTGAAGTTAAAAATCTCAATCACGACGCTGCACTAAGAATCACTTTACCAATGCCATTTGGCGTTCGTATACTAATGAACTGTCACGCACACACAAAAACTAAGATAGAAAGAGAGAGAGAGAGACAGGGAGAGAGAGAGAGAGAGAGAGAGAGGGAGAGTCACATTCAGTTTGCCAGGTGTGCTGCTGCTGCTGCTGCTGCTGCTGCTGCAACCCATCCTGTCTGAAGTGCACATATATCTTTTCCAGTAGTGCGCTTAAATTACACTAAATCACAGCCAAAACAAATTGAATTTTAAGTTCACAGGCCACAGGGAAAGCCGCAATGCAGCCGCATGGATGAAAATCACTTGAAAAAGGCCACAGTCGAGAGCGTTTGCCAAAATGACGAGGCAGCATTCAGTTCAGCATGCTTCAGAGAGACATCAGCTCACACCCTCCCCCGTTGGCCCACTCAGGTGTCTTTCATCTTCATCTTATTGTACTCGTGTTTTTGAGGCCGGTGGCACCCGCACAGACATTAGGCTGACAAACAATGCAGCCGCAGCGGCCAAGTCGACCACCACCCTCTCTTACATTCCTGCCCCCCTCTCTCTCTCTCTCTCTCTCTCTCTCTCTCTCTCTTATTCTCCTGTGTGTGTGTGTGTGTGTGTGTATTTGGACAGATTGATGTCAGGCAGCCAACACTTGAAATTGCACTTAGTGGGCAATGCAGCTATGCAAAAAAGATGCTACCCTCGAAAACAGATGGCCGAACGGATGTTCTAATAGAATACAAAATGCCAACTTGATGCGAGTGGACTCGTTATCTAAATTTAGTAAAGATTGTCTGCTCAAAACAAGGCAAGAAACATCACAGATGGAGTACTGCATAACACCAGAGCGATTCAACAGAAGTTGAATGACTTCAAGACTTGTTACATGCTCTTGACTGCTTGCTGATCAATTTATGATGTTGGTCAATGCATAATAATATATTCAATATATATGAAAACAGTTATTTAATTTGTGCATATATGTTGAATCCAAATCAAAATGTTTCTTTTATTGATCGTGTGAGATGCGAGCCTGGATGACTTCCAAAATTCTTTGTTTCTCATGTGCAGCATACCCGTGCTCCCAAATTTGTTAGATACTTTTGCATGGTGTTCAGGCCACTGCATCTGTCAGATAGTAGATCAGAGTAGGACTCCTATTCCCTGCACCGATGTTTGTGTGTATGACATATGGAGCTATGTATGTTTGTGTGTATGTATGTAGATCTGCGTTGACTAACGAACACTATCAGTGAAATCTGGAAATTTCACTTGGCTAACGTTCAACATGGCGCTCCAGCCTGCCATACCTGAGTTGGCGCCACGGATAACAAGCAGCCAAGGGAAACGGGAACGGGAAGCGGGCAGTCAAGACTGGCCAGGACACCGTTTAGCTGGGTGTCTGGTAATCTGCGGGATGTGATGGTGGATGGATGCATGCCGCCGCCGGATACCAAATTGCTTTGCATTAGACGACGCCGTTCAAGTGTTCAAGGCGACGGCATTGGCGCCTTCTTTGGCCTGGCCCAATGCTTTTGTGCATTGCTGCCCCCTTGTCTACGGTGTGTGTGTTCTTTTTGGGGTTGTGGCGTCTGTGGCTCTGTTTTCGCTTCGCTTCGCTTCGTTTCTCGTTTCTCGTTTCTCTTCTTTTTTTTTTGCACAATTTTTATTTCATTCTGGTTCGTTTTTTAACTGCTCGCCGCAGATGCTATCAATATTTATCTTCTTTGTCGTCTTCGTGTTCGTCCTCCTTGCCACAGGCTTCGTTTCCTCTTTTGTCCTTTTACCAGCGAGGCGGCAAAATGTTTTTGCAACAATATTTTTCTTGAGATTTCATATCATTTATCAGGCTTGACGACAAATTTGTCATTCTGAATCTGTCAATTTCTGCTTTATTAATATTATACGAGACGGCTCCCTCCCATTCCTCCCCTTGCAACTCACCTCTTGCCCACTTACCTGCCCATGCCCCAAAACCAACTCTGGCAGAGATTTTCACTTACACAGATTTGATGAACCCGCCGCACGACATTCTAACCACAAAACGCCTTCAGCCTGGCCAATGCCAGCGACTAGCGGTGGGATGGGACGCTTGTGTGTTGGGGGTGTAAGTGGGCGGGATAGGCGTGGCTGTCAGTCATTTGACTTGCCGTTGACAGTTGTGTGGGCGTAGGTATGTGTGTGTGCCGTGCCACCTATGAGGGCAAAAGTATATTTATTGCCTGCTTTGTAAATGGCCGCCGAATTGGGCACATCAGTCTCCAGTTGACACTTGAGAGCAAATGGCCGAATTGCGTATTAAAAATTGACTTTTCGCTTCACAGCACCTTTCACAGGTTAGATACGAATATTAAATTATCGATGGATGATTGAGGGCATTTTCAAATGTGTTTTCCAATATGCAAATGCACGAATATAAATTGTACATGTGTAAGAACTAAATTGAACAGCCTCATCATTATTAGCATTCATCTAGAAGCCAAATCAGGATCAAAAAGTCCCCACATCTGACAGCTCCCGAATAGCAGCAAACTCAATAATAACTCATGCAATCAAATCAATACAAAAACATTCGTATAATAAAAGATGGCCATAAACAGGCTTTTGGCAAGCCATAATTTTCAGGCCGACACTTAAGGCAAAGGGTCGGGACTGGGATGGCAATCACCTGAATTTATTTTAAGTGACACAAGCCGGGTAGGAAAATATGCATATACAAAAATATATGTATGTAAGCAGAGAAAAAATTAAGCAGAACAATTTTATTGATGACATAAATAAACAGGAAATAATGGCTATTGATGGCATACCCCAACCTGCCCGGATGAACTACAGGAAATAGTTGTCCGATGCCTGAAGCATTCTGGGAAATCAAAAAATATGCTTCTAGTCTACGATTGACAGCTTTATGGTTCGTGTTTGATTTAAGACAGGTTAACTGAAGTACAAACATATCTATGGATCGTCATGCTCATCTAGACCAAGTAAAATATACTCAATGATGTCGAAGATCCGTCATTGAATGCGTTAAACTTCTCATGACAAAATTATGACACTCTCAGCCTGGGTATAAAAAGGACACTAGGACACAGGACACGGCACTTTAGAGAGACCACATGTTGACTGACTGCCTGGATAGGGTGTGGGTGTGGGTGGGGGTGGGGAAGGGAGCTCTGTGGAAAGGAGTTGTGAACGTATCTACGTAGCCACAAACATACAAACATGCATATGTATGTACACACATACATGTGCATGTCCATGTAGAGAAGCGGAAGCAAGCTCAGTTCGGGTTGAGGTTCACATTTAGGTTATGTTTCTTAGCCTGCGGCCCATCGCTTATTGTTGTCAGCTGTTGTTGTGGTTAAAATTGGTATCTGGGTGTAAGGGGCATAAGGGATAAGGGATGAAGGATGAGGTGACAGTGGGGGGATTGCTTAATCTGCACGCATTTGGCCATCGTCCTGTGCATATCAATGGCGCAGCCAAAGTTGTTAAAAGGACATTTCGCCTTGCTAATAATAAATGTAATATAGACAAACATGGAACTCACATTACAGATGGAGCAGGATAGCAATACAGATGCTTGTTGTAGATAGATAGCAATAGATAGCACAGATGCCGCTACGCTGCCTCCCCTCCCCTCCACGGCCCATAAACCAATCAAAATATAATTCAATGAATTTTTATTGGCAAATTATGTTAAAGTGATTTGAATGCGCAAAATGAGAACGATGTCAAACGAGCAGGGCAGCAATCATTATGATGATGATGATGATGATGGGCCTGAGCCTTTGCCTAACTGTTATTAGGCAGCGCTACTTATGTATGCATGTTTGTGTAACGGAGCAGCACATTCCAGCTAATTATAATCAATTTGACTAAGCCGACTAGGACACGAATTTGTTTGGCGTTAAGGTGCTTGCCACTTAATCGACATTTTACTTGCCTCTTTCGTTTCGATTCGAGTCTTCATTTAATTTTAAGCTGCTTTGTGGCACTTAGTTATCCGTCTCTAATTTGACCTTTTCTCCCATGGATTTGGTAGCTTTTCAAATTCAACTTGTCAGCTAAATATTTGGTGCCGTTGATTGACAGTTTATAGCGCGCGTATACGTGAGTATATGTATATGTGAAAGGCTGCCTCCTCCTCCTACCAATGTTCGTCCCAAAATCACAACAAAATATCATTCACAAGTGCACACGAACTATATACAATAACAACAACCAACATTATTTTGTATATAGACAATATTCTGACGGAATGGTTTTTGTTTTCTTCTTGACAACTTTGTTGACAGTTGGCGGCGTTTTTGGTGACTTTGCTGTGGTAGCGTCTCCGCTGCTCTTTTGCGCCTCTCCTTCTCCATTTGTGTGTCATGTACCCATTAAAAACTACCCCAACGGGTATACCCAGTCGTGTTGTGCATTTCTTTCCCATAAATAGGTTGCACCTAACAAACTAAAACAAGTTGCATGTTGACATTGTAAGAGCTATAAATCTTAAAATTATTTATATTTTTTGCAAATGGGTAAAATAAAAAATAATAAAACTTAATACTAGCTTTTTATGTTTTCATTAATGATCTAGACAAATAAGCAAAATAATTATATTTAAGGTGCACTCTGTCTCGGTGCTCCAGGATATCTGTTAGCTGTGCTCAATCGACTCGAGCGCTCTTATTTGTTTGCTTACTGTTGACTCGGTCTGTCTTTTACATATTTTTCGTCAAGTTTTCCAACTAACTAAAGCAGCAACAACAACAGCGTCGAGCAAATTAATTTAAGCGCCACATGCAAAGCTCGCACGCCAAAAATGTCAGTTTCACACCCCTGGCCTCTTGTCCCACGGGCAACGGCGCACAGGACCTCCGCTATTCTGCCCAGCTCCTCTAACCGTCTGTCCCCTCATCAGTCATACGCAAAGAGTTTCCCCACGTTCCTTATGTATGCGCATACATATGTATACGTATACGTATGTGTGTGTGTATGTTTTAATGTATATTTATATATGTACATATACGACACTGTCTTGTCATGAATCTCAAATGCGAAGTCCTTCCAACTTGACGCCATAGTCGTGATGAGTAGTCGTCAACGACACCGACACCGACACCGACACCGACACCGTCATCGTCGGCGTCATCGTCACCAAGCTGCGCTTTCCCAGACTGCGAGCCACCCCAACCCCAATTCCCAATCCCCTGGCAGCACAATAGCAGAACCGTTCGCCACGGTTTTAGGCACTGCTCAACTGAGAGCCATATCTGAGTGCAAACTTTGGCGGTATGTATATATTTGTTTAGAGCAATGGCTGAAATAAATCATATGCAGCCCGTATCTGTGGTTGGTTTTTTGATGTTATTGTTGTTGTTGCTGTTGCTGTTGTTGTTGTTGTTGTCATCTTTATAGCTGCACACTAAATGGGAAAAGTTGGAGCTAATTAGCGTTTAGAAGTCTTCCGCGTCTCCTCGCTCATTCTCGGGCTAGATAGCTGCACGAAAATCAAGCAGTTAAATACTAAAAATGTCAATGATTTGGCCACAGCAATGCGAGCAGCAACAACAACAACAACAACAACAACAACAAATTATACTAATGTAAAAACAGCTGAAAACTTGTGCTGGCTGTTTGCACAGCAAAAGTTCAAGTGTAAATAACAGTTAAGTTATACGAGGAGTATGCAATAGCTGCTGGCATTAAAAAAAGTACAAAGTAAAAGTGTAAAAGCCAAAAGAAATGGACGCCCATCTGCTAAGATGCCACTTTCGGAACTACATACATACATACAATACATACATACATACATACATACATACATACATACATACATACGAGTACATGGTATGTGCCACAACAACAACAACAGAGAATCCACAAGCACAAGTGCATCTGCACAGATACGTACATTCAAACATGGATATGCACATACACATACGTACATGTATGTATGTATGTATGTATACGACAAATAATATTATATGTATGTTCATATGTATGCGCCACTTACGCAGGACAATCGCATTTGGAAGCGGAAGCGAAAATTGCTTCAAATGGCTGCAGATCGGATGTATCCAAAAGGCAAAGCCGTTTCCATGCCTGTGTGCGTGGGCGTGAATGTGTGTGCGTGTGTGTGTGTGCATTTGTGTGTGGGCGCTCTTATGTGCGGCATGCCGCGGCTTATGCGCCACATCAAGGACTCGAATCGAATAACAGTGCTGCCCATTTTGCCATGGCTAAAGTGTAAAAATACACAATTACCTTAAATGCCAATAGGCATATGGACATACATACGTAGAAATGTGTCCATAGCCATTAAATATGTTCAAGAGCCATCAAAATAGTTACGGAATATTGTTTAGCAATTCACAAAATACATTAAATATTATTAATACAAAAACCTCTTAATCAGGCTCAAATGTAGCAAAGCTGAATATAAAAGAAACATGCAGAAAATTGTTCTTTATTTTTGTGGCTAAGTCTTAAGCTTTAAGTAATCATTTCTGGAAAGAAACCATAAAGTCTTAATTTATGCATTAGATACAACAACAAAAAAATAATCATATTCATGCATTCTCTAATGATTGAATGAATGAAAGTTGCAAACTAGCTGTAGAATATTTGCAACTCTCGAATGAAATCGCATTCTGAATACCCTTTCTGGTCTGCACAGTTGTGCAGTTGGGTTAATGTGCTGCCACTGCCTGTGCGGTATACGTACATATGTAGATTTGTTGTTGCGGGCGCCCTTGGGCTATTTGGTATTGCTGCTGCATGAAAAGAGTTGAAGCATTATGCAGGCCTCGGTAAGCTCAAGGCACAACGAACAAGGCACAAGGCACAAAATAAACAAAATAAACACAATTTTGCTCTAGCAAAAGGAAGGAGCAGAAATGAAAAGAAATCAAATAAATTTACATTCATATATGTATGTGGAAGAATGCAAGCAGGCGCCAGCACCAATACTGCCGTTGGCCACAGCAAAACAAAATACACACACACACACACACACACACACACACACACACACACACAGGACACACTCATTGTTGTGCAATTGATGCTACTGTGCGAAAGTCTTGCCTCAAGGCTGCTTCAAATATTTTATAGGTGATAGAAAAATATTTTGCAAACGTGATGCGAATTTATCGTTGCCATCGAATCACCAGCAAAAAATCAAAACAAAAGCAACAACAGCTCGGACGACAGGTGGAAGATGTGCACAAGTATCTTTGGCACTGTGAATCCTTAACGCTTCGAAAGCGATTGTAAATATTATGATTGCTGCCCGCTTGCTTCCAAAGTTTCGCCTCACCAACTGCGCCAGATTATTTACCTAAGGTGATAAGCGATTACTTCGCCCACAAACAAAAAGCTATCAATTACAGTGATTCGATTCGATTTTGCCACAGACTGCCACAATGTCCAGATTTCTGTGCCTCTGACAATTTGCAGACTTCTCTAAGAATCCGACGATAATAGTTTTTCTATCAATTTGTTTTTATACCCCGAGCTGGTTATGTGCAAATTGATGTAAGGCGTGAACCTTCGAGTCTGTATTTCCATGTCCGTATGTCCATTCGTCCGTCCATCCATCGGACTGTCCGTTTGTCCCTCCGTCTGTAGAAACACGCGAATTTCAAGGACTACATGAGCTAGGGACATCATATGTGGAACATAAGTTCTCTTAGCTTTACGGATAACTGATCCGCTTCTCATGTATCGATATGTTTCGATATATTATCGATATATAATATAATTGGATATTGATCAACTCGAGCTCACTCGACTACGGCATTCTCACTTGAGATAGATGCCTGAGTGTAGCCAGAATATCTCAATTGAGGTCCTTGCTTAATACGTACATATGTATGTATGTCCATGGCCAAATGCTTCGCTTTCGTCTGGAAGCAATAAATCCTTATTTAGTCTTCGGATTCATCAAATTAATATTCATTTGGAACACGGTCTGACTTGTATTTGGCCAGAGTTGCAATTGGAATCCACTTGGCGAAATTATCTTTTGGCTGCACTTTAATTTGTCTCGCTCACACTTTGCCACTTCAACACACACACACACACACTCGGATAAGTTGCGGTGCCATTGAGTCATGAGAGGGAGTCATGGATTTAAGGGAGGACCTGCCTTGCCCATTGCCGGCAACTGCTGTCACATTGAAGAACTTAACAAACCGTAAGAAATGAACATTAAACAGGATGTGGACATTGTGTGCTTATTCTCATTCTTTTTTGTCATTCGCATTCTCCACATCTCCAACTGCAGCTCCATCTCCACTCTGCGTCTCTACCCACATCCCACTCACTCGGCTCGTCTCAGATACCACTGCTGTGCATGTGTCTGGCAGTGTCTTTGATTGTATTGCTGCTTGAGTGGAGTGCGGGTTTTCTGATTCTGCAAGCGAAGGTCGCTGGCAGGTCAACGGGCGTGCCACTCTGAGAGAGAGAGAGAGAGAGAGAGAGAGAGAGAGAGATAGAAAGAGTGCAGGAGAAAACACACACACACACACACACAATTGCCAGGCAATTCAAATAAAGCAGAAGGCGATGGACGAGTCCTGGCAGCAATGAACCTTTACAAATTGAATCGCTGATCCTTTTGGGATGTTCGAAGACAAAGACGTCGGGACAGTTTTGACACTTGTGGACACACGCACACACACGCACACACCCACACACATGCGAGATGTGTTGACTTTTTGTTATTTGCTCGCTTGTTAAGTTTAAACGCTGTAAATGGCTTAGAAAACTGCCAGGCAACAACAACCAATCGTTCTTCCTCCCACCAGCAACAATGAAATTGGACACAAATAAAAATGCTATTGACACAGTTTGTCAAAGCTCTCGCTCCCTCTCTCTGCCCCTTTCTTTTTCTCTATTGCAAACCTTATGACAGTGTGTCCTGTTGCCCTTAAGTCGGTGTGGGTGTCCCTATTCCCACTACCACTCCCACGCCCACTTCCAATGTCTGCTTCAGCTTGTTGTTTGCTCATCGAAATAAGCTTGATAGAGTTGTTATAGCCTCTGCCATTTGTGCTCTTCGCTGTTGATTTGTTTTCTCTTCTGCTGCTTGCCATTTGTTGTTGTTTTGTTCCCCGTTGTTGGTGTTGTCGTGCTCGCAGCCATGGGTCAGCTGCTCTAAACCCTTGGGTGGGGTTAACAGAAGGCGGCCCAAGCCCACGAAATGAGCATCCAAAACTGACAGACGACCAAAACAGAACAGCATAAAACAGGACACAGCACAGGCCAGTCAAGTGTATTAAATGTTGGCCAAAACTCTGGAGCACATTTCATGAATCTCTCTCTCCCTCTCTCTCTCTCTCTCTCTTGCTCTCTGTTTACCCACACCTCTTCCCCACCTCCAGCCAACTCTGCACTGTGTGTGGCTTCTTTGGTGTGCTGACAATGACGAAGTGTTGACAAATGTGTTAAGGGATTTGCGGTTGGTTGACTTTCATTTTCGTCAATGATTTTTGAGTGTATTGCTTTTGATTTACTTTGCAGTCATTTTACTTTTACTGCCCAATGTTGAACTTTGATGATGCCTGCCTGGGCACTCCCACTCTTCCTCTCGCCCTCAACTGCGATGTCCATTAAGCTGTTGGATTCTTAAAGGTATTTCTATCCAAAGGATACGCTTTGCTAATGCATAACTGCAGTTCCAGTTGCTACTGCAGGTGTGCCTACAAGTAGCTATACCTCAATGTCCATAAATGTGCTGCATTGTGGTTTGCGATCTGGTCTTGGCTTAGTCAAAGATTGTGATAAGCCGCTTGACCAAAAATAAATGTTTTTCTTCTTCTTTTTTTTTTTGTCTAAACTCAGTTTACAGAGCTCGTTTTGGTCCTGGTGCTGATGAATATGAATGTTTTTCTGCAGGCCGTTTGCAGTGGATTCACAATCAAAAAAAAAGGCTTAAGCCTTTGCTGCACGTCATTGCCGTAGAAGCAGTCCGACCACCAGTCACGCTGCAAGTGAAGTAATTTCAAACACTTATAGTTAAATTACGCACAATTTGGTGGATATTTCTGATATTGTGTATATTGATGGGGAAGAACTAATAATAATAATATTAGGAAAATTTGCCTCATTCAGTGGATTTTGGGCGACAATTGAACTCTAAGAAAATAAATACAAATTAAGCGATAAAACGTAACGACTTGGAATAAGCTCAGATAACAAGGGCAAAAATAATATAATAAGCACAGTTGAGATACATATATATATATATATATAGGGCATTTAGGAACAGTCATTGTCCACTTTTCTTATTCAGAAGTGTGCTTAATGTTGAAATAAAGGCGCATTAACTACAAACGCAGGTAAAGCAAAGAAGGAGCAGCCCACCAGGAGGACGGGCTGGTGGGGAAGGACCAGCCACTAAATTGTCAGCATTGAATTGCATTTAATGCATGGCCCAACATAATTTTAATGAGTTTGCTCTTAATCCGTTTGCAAGATGTTGTCAATGAGCTCGCAACGGCTCTTTTATTCTGTGTGTCCTGTATGCTGCACAACACCCCGTTCTTGTTGTCATTGTTGTTGCTGTTGTTGCTGTTGTTGCTGTTGTTGTTGTTGCTGCTGTTGTTGTTGTGGTTGTTATCGTCCCCGCCTCTGCCAGAGGCATATCAAGTGGGTAACTTAAGTTGTGCAAAAAGTAAAGTGAAAACTGAAAAGGGAATCGGGAATTAAATCAACTTTTTACTTAAATCTTTTTTTAGCTTTACCATTTTTATATTAAAAATATTGAAATAATTCCTGGTTTATATTTTATTTTATTTGTATAATATTTAAGATTATATTATGAAAATAACACCCATAATTGGTGGAGCATGTCAATTCTCGAAACAATATTTTGGAACATCCCCAACGATTTGAACGCATTTGTAAGTGCTTTGGTATGCTGGTCATAGGGTATTTCTGCTAGTCGGGCATTCTCGATTTGAGTCCCGCTTACTTGCTTCATAATGCGACTCTTTCGGCGGCTGTTGCTGCAACATGCCGTCGGCCTCGTCAGTGTATTCGTGTGTTTGTGTGTGTGTGTGTGTATGTCTATGTTTTCTTTCTATCTGTTCTGCAACAATTTCCCTTATGCCTTCAGCATTTTCGTCAGTTGCCGTTTGTTATAATTTTCCGCTCTTTGCAGCATTTTAATTTGATTCCATAAGCGTTCTTTTATGTCGCAGACTTTTATTTTCATATTTATACCCTTGCAGGCAGCATAATGAATTTGACGTGCCACACATGTTAGGCAACCCCCCCCCCCCCCCCCATCAACGCCCACCGGCATCAAGTATCTTACTTAGCATCACTTGCATCAATTCAAACTAATTAATTAATTAACAACATATTTTAAATGCTTCAACAAAATGTTGATTGTCTTAAAAACTGACGAATTTTTCGCATCTAACAAATGCCTGAATTATTACCAATTAATTAATCAGTTGGCCAATTTGATAATGATTTGATTAATGACAATAAATCAAAATAAAAATAAATAAATCAAATAAATTCATAAGTTATGCTTACTTTTGGAATGTACTTAGTATGCCTTACTTGCTGTTGTTGCATTCCCCACTCAAGTCTCAAATCCCAAATTAAAGAACTTTTCTCAATATCTGTTTGCCCATTAATCTGACGGAATTATTTAACATTTGCCTTATATATATAATAAAAAGATAGTGTATAATATCTTCGACTTTGGCCAGCTTAAGCTCATGCCTTTCTTTCGGCATGGCATTTACAATTTTCAATTTAGCCAACAGCAATGGTGTGAAAATGTTGCATGTTTTATTTTCCGCTGCCAACTCTGTTGCACATTTGTGTTGCCGTTGTGCATTATTGTACCGTTGTGCGTGTTTTTCTCATTGTTTGTGAGAGGCGAGAATTATGAACGAATGATTTCATCTGTTGTCCTTGTTTCGTTGGAGATGCGTTGGAGCCAGCGAGAGATCTGAGACGAAGGCCTCCGCATGAATGTCTCAGCCAAAGCAAGCAAGCCAATCTGAATCAGAATTCGAGGCTCAAATCAAATGAGTGAAATGCCAATTGCCCAATTACTGACCAAAGAGCCGTGGAGGCTTGGGCCTGCAAATTCAAAAGCCATTTGGAATTTGGGGCAAGATTCGCAGCTCGCAATCAAAGTGCAGCATGTGGCAGCAATGTTGAGAATTTTTGCCAGATAATCAAAACAAGGCTGGGCTGCTTGCGGTTACCCAAATCAAAACTAGAACCAGTATCGCCTCGCATCGAAATCAAAGTGCTTCGAACAACAAACGAATAATTTGGAAGGGAATGAATTATCAAATGGATCGCTGCTTATTTTGGTGGGTGGCGGCACGGCGGCACACAGAAAATGTAAAATATTTTCAATTAATTTGACGACGAGCTTCATTTCAATTTCGAGAATTAGAATATTTGCATTTGACAGGCAGCGAGACCAGACCAGGACCAAGTCCAGGCGAGCCAAGTCAGAGCAGGTCACTTTTATGTTGATTGCCCATCCAAGTCCCCAACATCTTCCACTCCAACGGTCCTCCCTCCGTTCACGCGACCCACCATCATTGGTGACCTGTGGCCAGCCCTTTTTTGGCTTTCATTTAATTTGGCTGCGTTGTTTGTTTGTGTAACACTTGAGGTGGAGTTGAAGATGTGGATGGTGCTGGTGCTGGTGATGGTGATGGTGATGGTGATGGTGATGGTGAACGAAATGGAGATGGGGATGGGCATCGGAATGGAAAAGCGGCAGTCGAGTAGGTAAAATAATACAATTTTTCTTGCTCTTTGGTTATTCATGAGTTGAGTTTGATTTTATACCTCCAAGCCTCAAATGGAAAGTGAGACTTTTGTAACTTTTTGAGCCGCTCAGTTGCTCAGGTGCTCAGGAACTTTTCGTTTGCTTGCTGACGTTCGCATTTCTTTAGCCTGTCAACCCTGGCTCGACTTTTCAAAAAAACAAAAAACAAAAGAAAAAATAAAGGAAAAAAGCTTTTCGCTTAATTATTTTATTTGTATTCATACTTTTGTTTATTATGAAGTTGCGGGCATAGCGACAGATGGCATACTGAAACAAATTTCTGTTGTAAATGAATGATATTCAAATTTGCAAACCACACACACACACACACACACACACACACACACTGACATAGATTAATGCGCTACACACAGACCGAGCAGCTAATGCAGTTAATCAGCAATGCGGATAGCGCCAGCATAGGGCCCAGAGTCATTTCCAAGAGATTGTGGGCGCGAAAGGTAGTCAAAAGTAAATACATATTTAGCAAATGCTCTGAAATGTACACAATGTCAATATGTACATGTACAATATACATGTATACGCATCTATGTATGTGCATACATACATTATGCAAATTTGCATCGTTGTCAGTCGACATATGCGCGGAATACCACTATTACGATGACAACGGCTCTGACATCATTGAGATTCATTGGATTTGGGGGCCATTCGCACCTGATACCCAAAGTGTTTTTGGGGCTATTCAAATTGAGGAAGTCTAGCGTACACATAACCGTAAAATGATTGCCATTATGATGAAGCTGAAAATCGGAATTGAAATTGTACCTACCATGGGTCGAGGGTCGAGGCTTGAAGTAGAGCTCGCTCTTGCATTTCCCATAAATTATTGGGCACCATTATGCTCTACAGTTTAATAGCTCTCAGTCCCGTTATCGCAAATTGTGTTTAAGTTTGATGCAGATGCCATACAGACCCATAACTCGCTCACATCCAATTATTACCCAAGCGCCACCAGCCGTATTCTGTGTGGATACTTGAAAACTTAAAGCCTGGGAAAAACCAATCGCAATCTTTAAAATATTGATTGTATTTATTTTTTTTTTATATTTTGTTAATATTTATTGATATTTTTACACACATTTAATATTGATGTAAATTTATAAAATAACACAAAAAAAAATGTAATTTCATTGGCAAAATCAATCTCACATTTGTTGCATGGACTGGGGAAAACCCCAGAAAGAAGAACCAAGTCAGACCAAAAATTAAAGTAATGCTTGAAAATAGACAAACATTTTATATTTATTAATAAAAGTGTCATTTAAAATGATACAAGTCTTGGTAAGTCGATAAGGGCTTATTACTTTTGTGTAAATGTGATCTAGGGCCCAAGTCGATAAACCTCATTTATATACTCATTTTTTCATACTCATTTATAGGAGCATCTTGGCGCCGAGATCAACACTGTATTTCTTTATGTTTTAAAGGACAAAATTGCAGCAGGAAATATTTGCACCTGCAGATGGTCAGCGAGGGAAGAGCGATGGACGACGTTGACGCTAACGACCTGACTGCTGCTCCAGCAGTTAGTTTCGAGTCGCTCTTACTCCCTGCGGGTGGACAGTCGGACAGACGGACAACCAGAACGAATAGTGACAGCTTTGCCCTGTGTCCGATGTCCAAGTCAAATGTGCACGGCGCAATGTCCAAGGCTATAGTGACATCTGCCTTGGTAAGGGCACCACTGCAACTCGTTTCTACAACAGTGCAACAACAGTGTCCGGTGACATGTTGCACTTCTGACCATATTTTATTTCAGCTCAACTCAGCTTTCGTATGCACCGGCATTAAATAAATAAATACAAACATATATACATACATATGTATATACGTATGTATGTATGTATGTCGAGAATATCCTTGTGCACTCTTTATTATTGATTGCAGCTCATTGAGATACTTAAAGATGCGGAGATATATTGCCGCATAAAGCCGATGTCATTATATCCATGTGTACATATAATAGACACTCTGCGCCGACTGACTGACTGAGTATCTGGAGACTGGGGACAGATGACCAATGCAGACGATATCATGTATTCGTCCGGATGAGTGAGGAAGACCTTTACAAGAGGGCATGGCTACACAGTCCGGATAATCATTAACTGCCTATTCGATATGGTCGAAAATTAAAGAACGTCTTTCAAAACAATAATTATTATTACAATACTTTCTGGTCAACTACATATATACATATTTGGGACAACTTTAGTAAGCAGAGCTGGAACACACCCCTAAAAATCGCCATTGGCTGTGGCTTCCAATTTATACCTGTCGTTGTTAAACATTAACCGATTTTCAAAAGTAATGCATTTTTGAGAGTGGCTTATCCCTCGGTTAGATACTCATTCACCAAGTTAGTTTCTGTTAGCAAAATCATGTAAGTTCGAATCATATAAGAATTTTTGTACTTACAAACATACATGTACATAAGTGCATACATATATAATGCCTGTCTGTAGATATAAATACGCCAGTTTATTCATTCCCAATTGCGTCTGGTGGACATTGGGGTTTGCTGACCTTTGTCTTTGGCGTGCTGTCGTGGGTGAGGTTGGGGCAAGGTGATGCTCGACAGCCTTAATGACGTAGCAATCTGTCGCTGGTAGCTCATGAAATTAGGCACGAATGTCCGGTAAAAGGGACGGACGGGCCTAGGGTACACGCCCACTCCCGCTCAGCTCAGCACGGGTCGGCCTACAGCCATTGGACCACTGGGCCACAGGTAGGCGCATTATGCCCGGTGATTTGTTATGTTTTTTTTTTTTTGCCCTTTGTCCCTGGAGCTTGTTTGGAGGGGTGCTGCTTGCCACTAAAGCATTCACCTGAAAATTTCACAATGCCAACGCGTGCGACCCAGGGCCAACCGGATGACTGGCTGCCTGGCTGCCTGCCTGGCTGCCTGGCTAACTGCCTGGCTGGCTAACTGCCTGGCTGGCTGGCTGGCTGGCTGGCAAATTTGCATGCTATTTGTGGTGAATTTCATTTAAGATTTATTTAAATTTCACAAAGAGAGACACACACAGAGAGAAAGAGAGAAAGAGACAAAGCGAGAAGGAGAGAAAGAGACGCCTGCGTCTTTTGCTGCGTGCTATCTGATATGATAATTTGCTTGCCTGTTTCACTTGCTGGCCGCTTGCTGGCGGCTTTAAGACAGTGGTTCAAACGACATTTGCCTGGGATAGTTAGTATAGTTCGCACTACTGTAATGCCACAGCTATAAATGGGAATTCATATAATAAACGGTTAATATATATACTTTAAATAATCACTCGATTTTATCAATTCGTTCGCATTCCACAAAAAAATGCCATCAAATCGAAATGTGCCGTCTTTAGACACTTCTACTTAAATTAGTCAAATTATTTCCATGCTGCTTGTATTGCATGCTGCAATGTATTGGCAAAGCAACTCAAACACACACACACACACACACACACACACAAACACACACAGGCAGAGAGAAAGACAGACAGACAGACAGACAGACAGACAGACACACATTTTAGCTCAGATAAATCGAAATAAATTTAATGCTAATGCCAGAAAAAGCTTACTGCTCACAGCGGCTGGCATCTCCAAGGACCTCAGCAAAGCTGTTAAAGGACTTGTTGTGTGCTGGCCGCTGAGGGCGGAGGGCGGTCTGCAATGCGGCAATGAAAACTGCACACAGCTTATTTTGCATTTGAGTAATGTGCGTTAAATTGTTTGAGTGTATGGGCCATATTTCTCGCTACCTCCTCCCACTCGGTTCGTAGATATTATCTGCATGTGTGTGTGTGTGAGTGTGCGTGTGTGTGTGCGTGTGTGTTCGCGTATGTATGTGCGTATAATTAATGTGGTTGTTGTTGCTAAGGGCCTACCCAACATGGTGGTTGCTTCTCTATCTGGCTGGCCGTTGCCTTTGGTTACACTTTATTTCGAATTATTTGCACATTTGCTGCCTTAGCGCTCTTCCTCGACAGCCTCGGCAATAATGGCAACAGCAACAACGAGAACGACAACAACAACGAGAACGACAACAACAACAGCAACCACAACAACAACAACAACAACAACAACGAAACAAAACACCAACATTATTTTCACATCATTTAATTTAATGCGTAGCAAGAGGCGTCGCTTATAAAAATAAGGCCAGCTTGTTGTTTGCTTTGTTTTACATTTTATTTCACTTGTTGTCGGCATCAACGCCAAGCAGATTTGCACCCCAACATGCCCCCACCCCTCCACCCATAAAAAACAGTGGCTAATAAATGCCAAAGCGACACGGCGACCACACTGAAAATTTGTACAAAACTCGGTAAGAAGGACGTCGCGAGCCAGGGCACGACCCCAGTTTGAAAACAGTAATTATTTTAAGGGATTCCTTATGCTAAATAGCAATGCCTGACATACACACACACACAAATACACACACACACACACACACACACACACACACCCCGGTTCAGTGGCACACGTAGAATCAACGAAGCCGAAATTGAAACGACGGCGGCACATTGAGTTGAGTTGAGAGCCACAAGAGGATTGTGGCAAGGTGGTCTTGACGGGACGGCGGGGCTGTTGTGGTTGTGTTGTGGAGCTGAGCTCGCCTGTCAGGTGTGAAGTGCCAACGGCCTAGCATTGAATAATTACATTTTAATAGAGTATTCGCAGAAGTGTTTTAAAAACATTTCTCAACAGGCTCGCCCACATTAAGAAAGAAAAAACAAAAAACAAAAAAAAAACAAAAAAACAAACAGAGAGTTTGGTGGAACAGAGGAAAAAGAGAGTCCTTTGGGCAGATGAAGGCTGCCTCCACACAAAACTGGCTGCCGAAATAGTAGCACATTTATATAATCTTCAGCCCAGGGCCAGGTCAGTTCTTTAAGCATTCTTCGGTTCTTCTGAGATCTTGAAGAAGGCCACTAATTGCTGCACTTGCAAATCACAATCAATTTAGCGTTGAACTCGTGCTTAAAGGCAAAAGCAAATATATAGTGTCAACCGTCTAAGGATTGCATATATCTATCCTATACACTTGTCTCTTACTCGCTCAAATCCATTTAACAATTGTGATTTGGGTGTATGGTATGGTATGTAGATTTAGTTAGGCTGGACAATTAGATCAAGTTGCAAGGCTCGACAGGAAATCTGTATGTAGGGATATTCGAAAGAAGGAGGTGTTGATAAAATGAAATAAACTTGAACTGCGCGGAGTATGTGAGAGTTTGTATTCCAGATTTAAAGTCTCTAGCTCCAGTAGTCTCCAAGTTTCGCGTATTCTTAAGTAAGATGTTGAGCCTCATGTCAAGCGATTTGTTTTAACCTGGGCAACTGAGCCAACTGTAAAAAATGACATCCTAATCGTCTTTGTAGTTTTGCAGAAAACAACAGAAATTTTGACAACTGTTTGGATTCATCAATGATTTGGTCCTTGCATTTATAGCGCACCATGTCCTTCGGTACTCTGCCAAGATTTGGAATGTGCTCGAGGTGATTTCTGTCGCGTGTGTTCCCCTTAAAGCCTGCCCCAATGTTTTAGCTTGAGAGCAATTTATCCAATTGTCAGTTGTAACTTGATTTGTGTATACATTTTCTTAATTGCTTAAGTACCAAAAATGCATTAGGCTCAAAGGACATTATTGCAAATATATTTACATCGTAAATTCGAAAATGAAGTGCCTGTCTTAACAGATGATATATGTATGTTTAGAGTGCGTTCTTAATACATAACTTTCATTTGCCTATGGTCGTAAACATTTTGAGCCAGGCCAAGTCGCCTAGTGCTTTAAAATACAAAACACTTCGCATAATATTGGAATCATCGCAAATTTAAATAATATTTTGTAAAAGGGATGCAACACATTTTTGTTAAAGTGGCAAATGCCTTGTTTTGTTAATTGCACGGTGTGCTTGTGTGTGTGCCACATGTGTGTAACGGATTCTTCAAATAATCCGGCCTAAGCTCGCCTTTGCTTCTTATAAGTCTAATTGCCTATTTTTATTGACCATAAAGTAGGTGGACGAAAAGAGTTGCCGTAACTGGCGTTAGTTGGGCATAAAGTCGTGCTGCGGGGCAATCGCAACGTCTGGGAGAGGCTTTTGTTAAAGCCGCTGGCCAAAACGCGCAGGATGTGCGGCACATACAAGTATAATAATAAATTTCATCAAGTCACCAAGTTTCGCAATATGCCACACGTACGTCATTAATCTTCAGTTTTGAGCTAAATTTGATGAATTAGTGGCCAATGCATTGGCCGAACGCACAATAACCAGCAAACAAACAAACACACAGACGGACGGATGGACGGCCGGACGGATGGACAGACGAACGGACGGATGGATGGATGGACAGGCGGAGTCATTAAGTTTGCCAGAGGCTGCTCTGCCAGTAGCTGACGAACTTGGCAGCTGCCGACAGCGTCGCTCTGGTAGGATATCAATAAAGCCAACGCAGACAGGCTAAAAGCCACACACACACGCAAACACACAAACGCACGCACGCCCACGCACGCACGCACACACACACACACACACACACACACACACATGAATAACTACTCAAACTCGGGGCAGACTTACCGTCATGTCTTACGTTTGATTTGGGTTTAGATGTGCATGCCACGAGGCTGGGGGGCCGCCTCAAAGAAGTTTAACTAAAATAATAAAAGTCAAACAGTGTACAAACAGCTTTGGTCTTAACGACATGCGTACATACATACATACACACACACACACACAGACATACCCACGGACATACATACATACGAGTGTGTGTATGTTTGCCTGCAAGTGTAAGGGTAAACTTTCTTTTGGCAGTGGAGCAAACTTAAAGAAATCTTGGAGGCGCTTACGTGTTGCGTTTAATTGATATCGCAATAATTAAACCAATTTAGAAATTTTACCTCAATTTCGTCTACATTTTATTTGTACTCAATTCAGGTCAAGTATTTCAAATTATTTAAAGAATTCGCGAAAAACGATCAACATCAGCGAAATCATAGCATTTGTTGGCTTGAAATCGGGAAAGAACTAATTTGGAATTGAATACCAGAAAGTCAGTTCCTTTGGGATTTGAATTGACGTCATAACTCTTCCTGAGCATATGGTGAAAAAAATGGGCATCTCCATTCCATCTCCTTTACATGGTGGCTGCCGCACAATTTGAATGGCAGTCCAGTTTCATTACGTTGCTTCTATGTTTTTCTGTACGAGTGCCATAATTTTGCTTGGGTTTTATTTTCTTATTCCATATTCTTTGCCGCTTATTTTTTAATTAATTTTCATGCAAGTAATTAAAAATGCCAGCGGCTCGCATTGTCGCGGCTAGTTTTTGTTATCGTTTTGCTTCTGCTATGCAGCGCGAAAAGGCATGCAGCCGGAAATTAATTACGTGCCCTCGTCGGCAAAATGCAAAATGCAAAATGCAAAATGCTCACAACATTATTGAAGCTAACAATGCAAATGCTCCGCATATCCCTACTCCGTATTTGTACACACATATATACATACGTATATACGTATTATGTTATAATAATATTTCTTATTGTAGCTTGTAGTGTGTGTATAAAGTAAGTGATTTAAGCAATAAGATTTGCAGATATGCACATATCTAAAAATAGCTGTTATTGTGTGCATTCATCACCCTGTGCAGTATATGTTCGTCTGACCAAGATAGTGACTCAATAACATATATATTTGTATTATTAGTATGCTATTTAAGACTTTTCAGATAGCTGGTTAGAGGGTAATTCCAAATCAAGCTCTCTTGTAAAGTGTTTGTGGGTATATATATATAGCAATGCCATACATTTCAAGGGCGGGGGTTTTAATTAATTCATCATACTCATGTACATATTATTGATGAACTGCATAAGTTGCATCAAGATCGGGTAAGAAACACCCAAGTTATGGGCGAAAATATATTATCATGTTGATCTCATTTCTATCAGCAGCCGCAAGCATTTTCTGTATTTATATAAATATGCGAGTGCATGTGTGAGAAAGAGATGGATGATATTCGACGCGAGCATCTGCAGAGTCCCGCTACTTAAGATTGCCTGTCCGTATGTACGTAAGCTAAGAACATTTGTTCCTAATCACCCAAATACCCTAACGGATTGCAAATACCCTAACGGATTGCAAGTAACCTAACGGATTGCAAATACTGTAACAGATTGCACGTAACCTAACGGATTGCAAGTAACCTAACGGATTGCAAGTAACCTAACGGATTGCAAGTAACCTAACGGATTGCAAGTAACCTAACGGATTGCAAGTACCCTAACGGACACCACCACTGGCCATGCAGCGACAGCGGCGACAAGGTCTACAGCGACACAGCTGCAGGCGCCAAGACGCCAGCAGAATGCAGCAAACCGTATTCGTATGTATGTATGAATGTATGTATGTATGTATGGATGTATGTGTATGCACGTGTTTGTAGTCGCAAGTTAGTTAGTTCGGTTCACTTCGGGCTGCATTCGTTTATTTTGTGTGAGTGCAAAACCTTTTAAAGGGAGATTTGCGAATAAAATTAGAATATATTTAACAGCCGGGTTCAGGGTATGCCGTCGTCGAGCTCACTCGGTTTTCATTTAGGCCTTCATTTGGTAATGTGTATTGAAATTCGATGTCCATTCTAATTTAACTTGTTAATGCCAACAATAAGCAATTAAAGTTGTACTTAAATAATAATCGAAAGCAATTAATATAAGTAATTCCTTGATAAGTGATTTCTCGACTTGAAGTCCACACAGATTAATCAGTTAAACGGCTTGTGCTTGACCTATTTATCAGACTCACAATCGACCGCATGTGTGCAGCAAGCTTTTTTATGGTTCCTGATTGCTCTTTTTGTGGACAGATTTATTGCAATTATTGAAACATGGACGAGCACTGGCAGCGACAGTTATTGCATGGATTAAACAATGCCATCAGCATGCTAATTCAAATATACACTAAAAACTGCACATGTGTGGCAAATGTGAACGATTTGTAATTTCATTTAACAAATAACACATTAAACTCCGGGCGATTACTTGTAAGTTGAACAATTTAATGACAGCTGTCAGGACATCAGCATAAAGTAAAATGGTTACCGAAAATGATGATGATGATGACAAAAACATTAATGCATGTACTGTTATTTCACGCACACATACTTACATATTCATTTTGTCTTACGCACTGCCAAACAAAAAGGCAATTACCAACGATTTTGGGGACAATAATTGTAAGACGATTGTTTAATTTGTGCAACCCCAAATGTCAGAGTTGTAATTGGGCAGTTTGCACATACGCATGTATATATGTATATGTATGTGTATGTAGATATGTACATATATCTGCAGAGCTGCTGCACTTGCTTACATTGTATTGAAGCTTCGACTTTCAAACTCTTTTTCAACATCTAAACATAAGCTTATAAGAGCACAGGAATGTGAAATACCAGAGTTAAGCAAATTGTACCACATCCAATAGTCTATAATTAAGAATATACGTATAGTATACAAGTTTAGCTCTTAAACTGAGTGGTATGTCAAAATATATATTTGAATGTAATATGTCTTACGATGGATGCATCCGCGAGCGTACTTCATTTTCGACACCAGCAAAATAAGTGTACTTTCCATGTTCATTTCAACAACGAAATGTTTGCTACAAGAAAAATGACAAGCAGGTAGAGACACTTAAGTCGATAGATCTCCAAAAGAAGACACCCTGTAAGCAGGTCCTTGCCCAATCATTAAATATATGATATATATGAAATGGTTTACAAATAATGCAACTGCCTTCTAGTCTCTAAGATCGAGTCGGCTTTTGAGATGATAATGATATAGTATATGATAAATGATATAGTATATGGAATACTTTAAGGAATCTGGTATACTTTGGACTGCTGGCACAACTTTACTATACCCACTTGACATGGATATACTAGGTATACAAAAGGAACTGAAAAACGGCTACCATTAACGTTGGCTGTTAACATTTCATTTTGTTGGCAAACGTTTCGGGCGTCATGGCAAACATTTTAATTATGAGCCCAGTTTGTGCTGCTCACTCTATGCTGTGGTTATTGTAAAAAAAAAAAACAAAAACAGAACGCCAAATGAAGAAAGATGTACATATGTATGCATGCTTATGTAGAGAGTGGCTCAGTGTGTGTGTGGAGCGGGCGGTGCGGGTGCAAGTGATGTGATGAATGCTAGGCTGAAGACGTGCGGCGATCGCCGGCGCCAAATGAAAAACAAAATGGACATGTGGCCGCGCATTCTGCGGTTGCCTTGCGGCAAACGACGACTAAGGACGACAAAGGTGGGGAGGGTGCTTCCTGGCACTGGAACTGAGAATGGAGGCGGCTAAGCCAAAGAAGCAGCAGTTGGAGTCCTAGTCATGCTGGTCGCATTGTTTGCAGCGTAAATGTTAACAAATGCCCGTGTCTGTGTGTGCATGTACATGCATGTGTGCCTGTGTGTGTGCCTGTGTGTGTGTGTATGACATGTTAACGACGGAGCTCAAATGACTTTTGTGCGGTTTAAAACCAAACCAGCGACCCATCATTCTAGCCAGTTGTAAATGTGAATGTGTGTGTGGGTTTGTTTGCTTCTTGCGCTTCTCGTTTGCAGCAACATTTTTCAATTTTATGGTTTCCAGATGAAGTTCGTTTGACCATAAGTAAATACCACGCCACGCCAACGCCAACGCCCTTATACCCCCCCCCCCCTCCAGCCACCTCACCACTCTACGCTCCTGGCCCCATGCCACCTCCATGCGGCGTGGGTGATCCAGAAAAGTGGCAACCGCGCCAGCTGCAGCTGTCATTGTTTAGCTTTTTGCAGCAGCCAAAACAAAACAACGAAAATAGCAAGCGAAAAACAACAACAACAACAACAACAACAACAAATAAAGAATCAGCTTCAACCTCGTCCATCCGTTGTTGTTTTTTGTTGTTGTTCTTGTTGTTTTTTTTTTTGTTTGTTGGCTCGCCAAACGCATAAAGTAACATTTTTTCCCTATCTTGGCCGTTAGTTTTTGTGGCTTTTATGGAATTGACTCTCAGAGCCGATCTGAACACGGCCGTCTGACTCTCGACTGTTTAGCCATTGATTATTATGCTCTGTGACCGTTATACGTTATACATGTATGTATGCGTGTGTGTGTGTGTGTGTGTATACAATTCATTTCTTGTTATGGAGCCAGCACGTATCCATGAGCCCACTTCGGTTGCATTGGCCAGCTAACTAAATTGGAAAGCATTTCATTTTAATCAAGACCATACGTGTCCATACGTGTCCATACGTGTCCCCATACGTGTGATGGCTTAAATGTCTTTATCTCAACTGAAAACTTCACCTGTCAAATCTGTCCACAAATGGTCGTCAACTATGCAGCATGTGGCAATGGTTTAATTTATTTGTGACAACTAGCGAAATTCGGTAGTTATGGCCATCTAACCAAAATTCAGTTCTTATTGTGGATCATTTTTTTACAATCTTAAATCGAGCAATCCTTGTATGGTCAAAAAAGTACTTTACATAAACAGAAAATGATATGATATATTTTTTTTTGTTTTATTATTAGAGAAATAACATCAGTCAGACGGCAGAAATATATCGGGTATATATTTTTGAAAATGTAGGGATCAAAAGACAGTTGATGATTTTTGGTTATTTCACTTTTATATTTATTTCACATGAATATTTTTTACTTCTTAATAGTTTTGCGGTTACATTATGATTAATTTAAAGTTAACATTTTAGCATGAATGTGGCTAATCACAGCGCTGAGTGCGCTGAGAGGAGGTTGCATTGCAGAGAGAGAGAGGATGCGGATCGTGATGCCAAAATGACACCAGTTGATCAAGCCTGGCTGAATACAACCAACCTAAACAATTTTAGAAGTATATCGAAGAGTATAGTATCGTTGCACTATTCACTTCTTAATTTCATGCTCAAAAATCAATGCAAATAATTATTGTAAAATATTGTAGTCATTTCGAATGATGAAGCGACAACAGAGCAACACCAATACCAGTTAATTTGCTGCCCAATGAAGTACATACATATATATATATATATATATATACATATATATATATATATGTAAGTGAATGCACTTTAGCGGGACAAAAGGGACAAACACGTACAGTATCTGTAATTCTTGGTGTAAATAAATCAGAGAGGAATTTCATAAAAAATCGTCTCGGTCAACTCGGCTTGCCAAGATTTGTCTGCACGCTGCAAAAACAACAACAAATACAATCTTACACCAGCTTGACAGTGAAGGGACGAACAAAAACACTCACACACACACACACACACACACACACACACACACGCACATACACATAAAGTCAATGACCAAAATGGCAAAAAGCAAATTTGCGCTGAAAATTACAACGAACGGAAAAGCAAGAATAAGGAGCAGGTCAGGAGCAAGGAAGAGGCAAGGACAGAGACATGGGCAGGGAGGTAACGGGCTCCTGGCGCCGCCTGCTGCCACACGTTGACATTTCACGGCTGCTCAGTCTGCATCTGTGTCGGCATCGCAATCGTTTGGCTGTCAGCTTGCCTCCCGTTATTTGTTGCAATTTAAGTGACTTGGAATTGCAATTTATTGTTGCCTGTCGGAAGCCCGAGCCTGGCCAAAACTCTTCCCCTAACCTTGCCAAGAAAAAAGAAAAATAAAATAAATAAATAAGACGAAAAATGCGAAGCTCAAGAATGTTCAAGTCGAGAGTGCCCGACCCAAAGTTACTCTGTTCGATTAAGGTTGACGACAGCACTTCCAGGATGCAGTTCCCAACTGAAATATAAATTCAGGAGCAGTTATTGGATAATCGAATGGTCCTGCTCTCATTTAAATATCCCTGTTTTGTCCAGATCGAGTCAGTTGCTTGTCCCGATCCACAATCTGTAAGTATCTGTGTTGCAAATGCCTTCTCCAAAGTGTTACATACATTTTTGTTGTTTGTTAATGGTTCCAGAGTATACAGACAACAGCAAACAACAAACAACAAACAACAAACAACAAACACGAAACAACTGACCTTTCCAACCGCTGCTCTCCGCTTAACCCACAAAATATGAGAATTTAGTGTAATGTAGTTTTTATTGCATTTTCATGAGTGGAATGCGTAGAGCGTCATTAAATCTACATACTTCTTACTCTCGTGTGTTGAGCTCTGTATTGTGATGCATGCGGTCAGACAAGCAGCCTTCTGCCTCAGGTGAGCAAATTTAAGTTAACTGCTGGCTTATCCATTACCAACAACAAAAATGTTCTCAGATATTTTAATGAAATCGAGTACGAGTACGAGTATGTACTTGCTCCCACAGGCATGCAATTATAAAATCCCAATTTAGAAGAAATCAAGAATAGTGAACTTGGGAAAAGTTACTCCATTAAAACAAGGCTCTGTTGTCCCCGCACACAACATTTGATTCATGACTCTAATATGTATGTGCATAGTTTATGTACATACATATTTATTATAACAACTTTTATTTCGATTCATGTCCTTTGCTCTTGTGTAAATATATATATATATATATATATATATATATATGTATATCTGCTTTGCCTTTCCATTGTATCCCGACCCATTTTCGATGGGACGTTGTAAATTTCTTTATATTTGTCAAGCCAATTGAAAAGTTGGCGAAACTTTCTGTTGATTTAACACTCGCGTGCCAAACAACAACAGAGTCACAAAGCGAACCCCGGACTATCAGTGGGCCTCCTCCGGTTTGGTCGCTTGATTCAGTTGGACTCCCCCGAGGCGCTTGGCACAAAAAAAAAAAAACAACAAACTTTTGCGCCACACAAAGAAGCTGAGCGCTTGCAGCTTATATCTTTTTGCCTGGCCGGCACACATAAATAAAGAATTGTATGGTAAATGGCCACTAACAACGAACCGAAAAACAGGAAAAGTTGAAAAATATTTGAAAAGAAGAAGTGAAACAATAAACAGCATTGACAGCCAGCAATTGTGGAAGGAGACGCAGCAGAAGAAGGACACTAAACCAGAGCCAAGGCAGCCAAGGCGGCAGGAATAGCCGGAACCCAATCCAATAGAGAGTACCAAACACCAAGTGACCGCACAGTGATTTACGCTCATGAAATTGAGTTGTGGCACAAATTATTTATGAACAAAGCGAACACACAGGAATAACAAACAAACAAACAAACAAACAAACGAACAAACAAACACAGAAGCAACAGCGACACCAACGCCAAGGACAAGAAAGAGGCGCAAACGAGCGTTGTAATAGTCGTGCAGTTATTGTATGGACAATGTACTACAACTTGGAGCCGTACGTAGTCCGTTGTAGTCAAAATTGGAATCCATGTCATAGTTGGAGCTGGAGTTCAAGTGGGCGATCGGAGTGGGACAGGTTGCGGGTGGGGGGGGCTTGGCCCCTTCTGTGGACAGCTTAGTGGCCGCCGTCGCATTGCTGTATCGCCTTCGGGTCAAACTTTCTGAAAAATAATTTATTAGCGGCAAACGAGCAAAAGTTTTATGAAATTTTTTTTTCAAAGAAAAAGAAGATGACGAAGCAGACCGAGCAGACCGAGCAGACCGAGCAGACCGAGGAACCCGCAGCTCGCAGGCCCGAACACCAATCATTGTCAGTGCTTCGTGTGCTTTGTTTAATACATTTTGACTTTGTCAAAAAGTTGAAGCAGCGAAATGCAACTGCCACAAATTTATTTACTATCAACCACCCAAACTATTGCCGCGAAAGTCTTAAAGTTTTCGGGGGCAGACATCCTCCGTACACTGTATCAGATTGTTATATTTTGCATTTTGTCAATTAATTTTTTGTGCAAAACTTTGAACAGAAAATTCAACATTTAACATCTCTATCTATCTATCCTAATTAAATATTCTCAACAATATTTCGCCTTCGTATATAAAAGAGCCTAAAATACTAAAAGTGTTCAAATATGCAACAAAAATGATAACCGATATACTCTGTCTGTATGAACAGAAAGATCTCGGAGATAGTAAGAGTTCTCATACATATACAGTGTCTCACACCTGCTTGAAATAAGGTGTGAGACACTGTATATAGTCTTCGAATTGGTACATAATATTAACGCTGCAGTTATCAGCTAACAGTTCTATTTTTCCCCATTGTTATGATTCTCTTTTCAATCATCCCAAGCACCGATCACCGATGTGCTCGCCAAATGAAGCGGATGCCTCAGCTATTGTATTCAAATGAGCAGAATGAATAACCCATGATAATTCCCATTAGGTGAGCGCTGCTGTTTTCCCAGATGACACGATTCTCTTTACTGTCTTGCCAATCAATTCAATATCATTTAAGGCGAAAACTGTAATTACTTGAGTTAAAACCTGTTTTTAAACGCCTTCCCGGTACTCAGCCAAGCATTGCACTCAAAAATAGATAAGTAAAACTGTATCATAATCAATACCATATACAAACAAGTATTTTTTTCGCATCGTTGGGATTTACAAAATAAATACTACATAAATACACTTCTATTCAATGTATTAAGATTTGAAAAGTGGGGGAAACAACCATCGTGCTGACCAGTTTTGTATCTCAAGAAGGTAGTCTCTAAAAGACTGTAGTCACTCATCTTAACTTTTGGCAACAGACTATTGATAGTTCATTCTAAAAGTGGCAACTTATGCTAAATTGAAAATGCTATTTCAAGGATCATTTTAAAATGATTTCTGCAAGGCCTAGTTCATAATTCCCTAATGAATCATTGCTCGTGAACAATACGAAATTCAATTCAAATTCAATTATTTTGACGCAAAATCAGTACGATTATAGCCTGCAGTTTTGAAACTCAATGTCTTATAATTTAAATAATAATTTAATGCGAATATAAATATGATGTTGTATTCATACATCAAAATTACGCAATAACAATGTTGCTCTAAGTAGTGCCTACTAGGTTAGGAGGTTAAGTTAGTTCGAGTCTAATTTGGAGTCTTTTGCGCTGAGAGCTATTAAAACGAATCCAAAGGTTATCGTCGCGTCTGCCTGTAAGGTCGGATTAACATGCGGACATATCGCAGAGAGCCGATCGGACCCGGTACAAAGGTTTTCCACAGTATGCCCTTAAAATAGCGAATCTCCTGGCCATGAATGGATTGAAAGGTGCCAAACAGATTGCTGCAAAGACAAACAGAATACATAAGTTGATATATAAAATATATATATATATATATATATATATATATATATAAAGTGATTGTTTAAATTAGAAAATAACTTTCAGCTGAGTGTTTGGCTTACCTCTCAAAGCATTCGCGTCCATACCACCAGCCACCCGTATGAGTGCGTGCACAGTTCTGGGCATTGTCATCGTTGTCCTGGTCGTAGGTGGTGAACTTCTTGCCGGCATGGTAACGCAGTGAGTCGTGTGCATCGCCCTTGTAGGCGCCGAGCACATAGAGGAAATACTTCTCGGCCTCGCTGCCAATGCTGAACTGATCATAAAGAGCGAAGCGCTGCTCGTTCGTCTTGCTGCGCATCACAATCAGCAGCTCGTGAACCTCGCTGTTCGTCAGGCGATGCAGCTTATCCAGTCCGATGAAGAACTCCGAGTTGAGCGAACCAAAGCCGGTCTTGTACGCATGCCAATCGCGATTGAAGTCCTCGCTGCCGTCGAAGCGATACGCGATCACTAACCAGCCACCGTCTCGCTCATTCTGGTCGCAGTTCACGAAAAAGGGCTCCACATCTGGAGCGATTTGGATGCGCACCTGGCCGTGCTTCTGATCGAAACAACTGCGAGGTGTGTCACTCACATCCAGTCGATGAGGGACAAGCCTAAAATGTAAAAGAAATTATTTGGTCTTACATATTAATTAAAGTGACTCCGTGAATTGTTGAGATATCGGCGATTGAAATCCACAAAATATGAGTTCATGGAGAACCTATATATGGCTTCTGCTCAGCTGGCATGAACCATTGAGCTAAGACTTACATGGGCGGCTCAATTTGTACGCTGGCTGGCGCTTGGTTCTTGTAATCAGTGATGAGCTGCTGCAGCTCGTTGAGATCCGCTCGAACTGACCTCACCTCATCGGTCATGTGTTGGACACTGGATTAAAAGAAACAGTTCACAGGTCAATAAGCACAGGCCACATAAACTTCAATTCAATTGCATCCCTAAATGCCACTTACCGCGCCATTAGGCCGCCCAGCGCAGCCACCGGGCAGCCGCCAGTGCTCTGAAAGGCATTGAGTCGATTAGATTGCATCCTTTCGAATTGCCACACGGGGGAATACTCACATTGTCCACGCGAAGCGGCTCCACTGAGTTCTTCATAATAATGGGAATAGGCTTTTCTGGCAGCGTTGTCGTCGTGCTCAGGCAGGCCAATGCCGTTACCAGCGTTTCCAGAGTCATGCTGTCAGTTAGCAGCTGTCAGCTGTCAGAATGACACAGCGACCACTTCAGATTACAGTGTGTACTCCGGTAATTGTATATAGTTAGTGGGTGCTGTGTTTGCTGTGTTTACGCTTACAGCTCGAGTATGCGACTGCGGCGCAATTGACACTCAGACACTGGCCAACTAACAACTATTCCGTTGGCTAGTTTGCTAGTAACAACTATAGTATACATATATAGTCATATGCACAAGTATGTCGGTAACTCGACTTCGAATCGACTTCGAATACTGGTTTTGAAATGCATCGGAATCTATATAGCTGAATTGTTAGCTATTTGACGACCTTTGTCGCTGATCTGTTCTCTGTTCACTGCGAAAACAAGTTGTATTCAGCCGCATTAGTGGGCATCAAGAGCCAGGCTCAGTACAGCCGTTTATGCGAACAGTCGCGCCATGTCGCAAATGCTGCAGTTGGACACTCTGGTCACAATGTTGGCCTGCCTAACCACAACGCACACCGATCTGGGTGAGCAGATGCTGCCAGTGGACAATATGGTGAGTCATTGCCAAAGCAAAAACATTCGATTCCATTAAACATAAACCTAAAAAAAAAAAAAAAATTAAAGAAGCACGAGCTGAATGTGAATAATAATAATAATAATAATAATAATAATAATAATAATAAAAATAATAATGTTAATAATAATAATTAGTTTTAGATACTTGTAAAAAGACGCTAATCTGGTTTCCACCATCACAAAATGGAGCTAGTGGAAAAGTTCCGAGCCGAAAACATCTAGTACTTATTTTGCAAATAGTATATCTCAATCCCACATACATATATATATACATATATACCGTAAGCAATTAGTGATCTCAAAAACAAACTGACATTTACTTGAATATATTCATTTTTTCTAAGCTACATTAAAGCCTAAAAATATCTTTTAAAATGGAATAATATTAATGGAAAATAACGTTCAATTAAAAACACGTCTTTGACGTCTAACCTTTAACAAATTTACAAGCAAGTGTTTATAATGAGAACGCTTAATGACATTACAATAAGTACATATATGTATATGTAGTATATATAGTATATCTTTATATTATTCTAAACAATAAACGAGTTGTTCTTAGAAGTACAGTTCTTCACAATCGATTTGTAATACACTAATCACGATTATATTGACATACGATTACATATATACGTCTATGGCTTGTGATGTACACATGCAAATATAAATACATGACACTTACATCATACATATATATATATCATATATACGTATAATACATACATAAATATATACATACTTTTCATATACAGACAAGTGGCAGCTGTCCGTTATCAGCACTAAGCACCATTACCACACGAATCCAGGCGCTTTCGAAAGATATAGCCAGTGCGAGAGATCAAATTGGCAGCCTGCAGGAGCAGCTGGTCGATCTGCGACGAGCGGGTACGCCCCGAGCTGCCCCAGCGAGAACGGAACCCATTAGCTGGTCCACGCGCATGTAGGTAATCAGTGTCCCTAGAGTCAGCTCAAATAAGGCAACACTCCAAACACTTCATTGCAGTTTGGAACCGAGGCTGCTACAGTCGTCGCCTGCTACAATACCATCTGTCAGCAAAATGGGCGGTGGTACGCCGCAAAACTGCCAGATGCAACAGCACGGCGTGGTGCGGATTCGTCCTCGCACCGATGTGGAGCCGTTTTTTGTGTTCTGTGATCAGAAGACACGTGGCGGAGGCTGGATTGTGATCGCAAATCGCGTTGATGGTAGCGAAGACTTTAATCGCAAGTGGGTCGACTATAAGTTCGGCTTTGGCCCGTTAACAAGGGAGTTCTTTGTCGGTCTGGAGAAGCTGTACCAAATCTGCATCAGTGATGATTTCGAGCTGCTAGTTGAGCTAGAGGATCGCAAACAGGAGCGACGCCATGCGCTCTATGATAATTTCAGCGTTGGTAGCGAGTCCGAGCAGTATCGTATCAATGTGCTGGGTAAATATCAGGGTGACGCTGGCGATGCACTGCGTGAGCATGTGGGCAAAAAGTTCAGCACTCAAGACATGGACAACGACGAGAGCGATGCCAATTGCGCTGTAGCCCAATCGGCAGCCTTCTGGTATGGCAGCGTCTGCACTCTCAGGTGAGTCCATTCACATTTTGGTATAAAGTCCCATTCCCATTGTATACATCATTTTATTGGCAGTAATCCGTTTGGAATCTATCAGCAACTACTGGAACGCGATGTGGTTGGCTTTAAGGGCATACTGTGGAAAGGTTTCTATAGTGGCCCCCAGGGGTCTCTGAAGGTACTGCGCTTCCTAGTACGTCCACGGCAGATAACGGCATCCACAGTTCAAACAACATAAATGCAAATATAAATACATATATTTTGTTTAATACAAAATAACAACAAAAATCCCATAACCTAATGATAAATAAATCACAAACCAAAATTAAAAATGTATCAGTGAGGAGTGTTCGTCCAGTATGCTTAGTATGCTAATCACTCAGTTGGAAACAGTTATTAAGTAATTACACTCTAATTTTACTTATGTAAATGTGTGATACGCGTACAGTGTGTAGCCAACACGATGAGACGACGTTTGGAATCGAACTGCCTGCTCTGACGATACATAAAATGCTTAAACCTAAATACATATATAATATTATGCAGCCGTTTGCAAGGCGTCCGCATCGGCGCCTAACAGCGGCAGACGGTTGAAAATAACGGCGAACGTGCGGAGGAAGCGGATGGATAACGGCAACTGTCGCGACGCCAGCTGCCGGCAAATTGTCGCCAGCAAAAACGGTTGTAAAATTAAACAAGCAAGGACAGGCACAACGATGAACGAAGGCGGAGAATAAGGCAACGGCGCATTATTGACAGCGATATTCCAATTGGAAAATAATGTCTTGCACAAGGCTGGCTTGCATGGGCCAGCATGAGAGATGCTATGTTCATACTTGAACAATTAAAACATAACGGATGTTCGTTCTGACTTTTGATTTTAATAATTAATAGGATATATAGTCAGATGCAACTATTTAAAGCATACATTGAAGAATCTTTGATGACTAAATTGATTTTTCTGCTGATATTGGACAATAATAGAGTGTAATTAGTACTCCAGACTATTAATTATCGGAACATTCATATTTGTCCATGGGTACAATTTTAGATTTAAATTTCATGCTATCAGTTTTCATCCTAGACTTCATTTAGTCTGTCTCCTCCATCGGTGGCTGATTTCGTTGGACGGCTTGTCGTTGTGGTTGTGGGATCCTCATAGCCCTTGACTACCAGAGCGTCGCCAAACATTGGCTTGAAGAATAGAATAAAGCGGGAGTAACGACGTGCAGAGTTCTTGGCAGGAAACAGATAAACAAAAAACAAAAAACAAAAAAAATTACAATTTTTACATATATATATTTTTGTACAAAACTGTTGTTTGTCAAGCTTCCATAGACCTGATGTGAAAAGCTTTCGTTGAAGCTTTAAAGTTTGAGAAGCTCGCTAATTGAGATTCACGACAGTTTTGTATTTTGAATTGGAAATGTGCATGTTTCTTGAATATCACTTACCATTATAAGGCGGGAAAGAGCTTGGGAGGTTTGGGTGATCGTGCTGAATGATTTGGAGAACAGTTCGTCGGGCAGCTCGAACGAAACGTTTTTGCGATCCAGTTCAGCGGCGTCGCTTGGATCATTACCCCCGGCGCGTGTCCGTCGCTTGGTCTGATCGAGTAAGGGGCGGAGACAGACATACATGTGAACGTAATGAAAGAGAAAGAGTAGAGGATTGTGAGTAAGCTGGCTTATCATAGGTAGCATTCTGCCATACTACGCATAGGTACATATATATATATATTCAATATGAGGAGCACAAGGCCATGGCTACCACTACAGAGCGCAGAGTCGCATTGAAAAATCGGTTTTTGGTTTCGGTTTCGTTTCTTTTTTTTTTCAGATTTTTTGTTTTTTAATGTTTTGTAGATACATTTGTAAAAATTCATTTGTTTTATTAATGGTTATTTAGCCGTAAGTTACATAGTACATATATGCGTCAATATTTACAAACATGAATACAATGGGTAGCATAAAATTTAACTTATCTATTACCCTGACGACAAGCAAACTGAAAGTGTTTAACAGAATTGTAACTTAAGTCTAAGCTACAACAACAACAAACAAAAAAAAAAATCATACAGAGTTGAAATGTCAAATGAAAGCGTGCGAGCATCAGAGGGTAACATAGGAAAGTTCACTCCTCTCTCAAGAGTGTGTGCTTCATGTGTGTGCGTGTGTGTGTATATTGAGTGTGTGTGATGTACATAAATTAGAAGACCACATTTAGAGAACAGACCAACGAACAATTTAGGTCCAGGCCCAAACAATTAGCCAGTTGGCCAATTAGCCAGTCATCGACTCAATTTAATAGCCCGCCTCATCGGAATCGGGGGCAGGGCTTGTGGCGCCTGCAATGCCATTTACACCACCGGACGAGCCCTGCAATATGGGTCCCGAGAAGCCCAAAAACTTGGATACGACATTGCCAAGGCCAGCATTCGCATTTCCATTGCCCGACGAGGAGCCACTGAAGGCGGTTATGGTGGTCAAAACGCCAGTTGTCAGATCATTGGCAATGTTGCCAATCGAGCGTATCTTCGGTGAGACGACGGCAGTGATTAGAGTCTGGAAGTCCTTAATGGGCACCGGGTTCTTAATGTCCCACTGCTTATTCTTCTCAATGTTGGAGCGATCCAGCTGCTCAATCACGCGTGTCTTCGTGTCCAAAAAGTTGTCGATCTTCTGCAATGGGACATGCACACAGTTGTGCATATGTTGGTGCGGTCGTTAATCAATTGAGTGGTTGCCGTATTGATTCGAAATACTTACGCCAAAGACAAATCCGAGTACGGCATTTTTCGCCTCAAATGTCGCTTCGGGCAGTTTTCTTTTGTTGCGCTCAAGCTCAGCGCCAAACACCTCCTAGAATTGGAGTAACGAGAGAAAAGAGAACACAAAAGAGATTGGCATGGTGACGACATTGGGATCGCGTGACTTGTCAAATTGCTGGCAAAATAGTTGCTGCTGTCCCATAATTGCAGCAGCTTCAACTGCAGCACCAGTTTCTGATGCAGCGCACACCGTTGTGGCATGCGGTCTTTGTAAGTGGCAATCAATTCTTGCTCTGGTCATCTAATTGAGCCACTCGAATTCCCTTTAAGCTTAATGTTTTGATGCTAATAATAAGAATACACATTTGGAAAAATATCGTATTTGTAGTCATCATTTCTAAATGGACTAAACAAGTTTAAACAAATCAAAAACGCTTAGCCTTAATCAGTTAAAAAATTCTTGATACTTTAAGACAACTTTGAAAATATACAAAAATTGAAAACCGGAAAACCTTTGGCTTGAAGACAGCGAGAAAAACTTACACAAAAAAAAATAAATATATTTCTAATAAATAATAAAAAATGAGAAAAGAAAGCGGTGCTTGAATTCCGAATAAAAAGGAATAAGATATATTGTAAATCCATTGTCATTGTCCAAATGTCATTTCTATATTGAAAAAAAAAACCCTAATGAAATTTAGAAATGAAAACCATTGTGTTTAGACAGGCACAAACTATATTTTGGGGAGAGTCTTTTTTCTGAGTGTATGCTTGGTGTAAATAATTTGACTTGAAGGTCGAACTTCAAGGCTGGTTAGACTTGACCCAATTTCGAGTCAGTCGTTGCAAGAAAACCAATCGAAATACATTAATGTGACTATAAATAAATACATGCACACACACACACGCACACACACACGCACACACACACGCTACTTACGTCTATTCTAAAAGACACACATACTTGCGCAACAACAAGGCGACAATTCGGCATTCGAGAGACTTTTGCTTGTCCATGTTTAAAATTCACATCGTCATTGCCAACAAAAACAAAGCACTCGATATATATACATATATATATATATATATATATATATATGCATTTCTCGAATGTGGCCCCAGTCGCGACTCAAATTTACTAATTTCTAAACAAAACGCATTTGCAAAGCGCTCAATCTTACTGTAGTTGCCGTACGGTTAATTTACAGTGCCTTCGGTAATTAAACGACCTTTTTATGATGATTTCCTTCGACTGCCAAGCTTAATGACTGACTATTCTACTTAAATAAATCATTTGATATGTAGAAGACCGAGCTTGAACATACATTTTTAAGACTATTTGGAAAACCTATTCGTCCATTTAGATTCCATTTGCTCAATATAACTTAACCCATTTGATGAATGTCATTTTGTTTTATCGTATATCTATGAATGCTGAAAACTTGTTTGAATTTAGTTCTTTTAACACTTAACATATGGCACATATAATACCAATAGCGAATGACAAATAGAAAGTGAAAAAAAGGGTATACAAACAGCTGATAGATTGATTTTCTGATTAGATAATATTCCATTTGGGCAGACAGCAATAATTTTGCTGTGCACCAAAACAACAGTTCACACAGTGCTGCAAATTAATTATAAACGAAAACCAGAAAGAAGAGCTGTCTGAGGCACGTCGAAGATTGCATACTCGTGCCGAACGGAGTCATGCTGCTCCCGTTTGAATTTAAATACTTCATTTAAAACCCAACTAATTGATGCCATCGGAACATTTTTGATTATTTTTTTGCTTGCCAAAACGTGAGAAATATTATAAAATGTGCAACTAGTATGTATGAACATATATATATATATATATATATATATATACTTATTATGGGGTCGGAGGCGACTCCTTCAATGCGTTACACATATCACACAAAATGCATAATACCATGCCCAGCAAGGGTATACTACGGATAAAAAGCCAAAGCAGATAAGCTGATGGGCGCTTCTCCGATTTGTGACGTCACCAACTCACTCACAACCCGTCGCAATGCCATCATTATTTGTTTCGTTATCCACGCCCGCTGCTCGTCGCCTGCTATTCGATTTTGAAATGTTAGCGTAGGTCCGTAATAAGTTTTACCATATACAAATCCACATACACATGCACATATGTGTGTGTGTGTGTGTGTGGTTGGTTGTGTGTCATTTGGCTATGCGTTTGATTTCGCCCCCAAGGTCACAAGCACTGTTGAAACGTTGGATGGATTGGTAATTGGATTATGCATTCGTATGCAACTCCGCGTGGATCAGATTGAAACGGATCGAAACGGATTGAATTCGATTGAGTCAATATTACTGTACGGAATTGCGGAAAAAAAAACTGCAGCAGCAACGTCAGTCGACCACAAAATTAGCAAGTGCTCAACTGCAGCTTACACAACAACAACTGCAAAAACACCAGCAACAACGTTAACAAAATACAACAAAAAAAAAAGATACGCAATGAAGGTGCTGCCAGGCAGTTGGCAAGTGACTTTTACGCCTCAGTAGAAACTGCAACAGCAACAACAACAACAACAGTAACAATAACAACACCAACAAAAGCAGCAGCTGCAGCTAGCGGGGCAAAGGAGCTTACAACAAGTTTGTGCCTCTCATGACACAATGGGCGCGTTGTCAGTCCCTGAGTCCATGAGTTGGATGCAATTTGCTTCCTAGTTACTGTTACTACTACAATTAGCTAGGCGCTGTGGCTGCTACTTGTTGGTTGGTGTGTTGGCTTGCTGATCGTTGATTGTTGATTGTTGACTGTCGTTCCGTTGTTGCCTACTTGGTTACATTACCTCTGCATTGATGGGGTTCAACTCGGCTGGCTCGCTGCTGTCCTGGAGCGTGAGCGTTGACTCCGCTGGTGCCGATAACGTTAGTTGTGTGATTGCCAACAACATCAGCATCAGTGCCATCATGCATCCCGTTGTGAACTGCATTTTTGGTTGGGTTTGGGATTTCCGTTGTCCTGCTGCTTCGATCTCAGATCTAATGCAGTTTGCGAAACGAGAACAATGGAAAGAAAAAAAGAAAGAAGCGAAATCAGTTTTGATAATTTCAGGCGTGTCAAACATACACGGCATGCGCAATGTTGTTTGCGACCTTCGGACAGTGGGTATGCCCAAAAACAACACTCTCAACGGGCACGCACCAAACTGAATTGTTGTCGTATCAAATGGTATACAATGCTATATACACACAACAGCAGCAACACACAACACACAACTAGCAACTAGCAACTAGCAACTAGCAAGTAGCAAGTAAGTACGACAACACAAGCAAAAACTTTTAAAGCAGCTGCCGCAGATATGCGATACTAGCACGTTCACTAACTTTAAGCAAATGACTGCAGACGAAAGTTACTTCAATGATTTAGCAGTGGCCAAAAAATCGGTTACACAGCCAAAGCGCCAAGGCGCAGTCGTCGGAGCTTTTGCAGTCGACGTCGGCGTAGCGCATGGCGCTCGTTTGGCCAACAATCAAAAATCCAACAAAAAAAAATTAAACTAAAACAAAAACAAACAAACACAAATATGTGTGTATGCACGCATATGTACACAGAAATACGGATGCATGTGTGTGTGGATACGTACGTACCAGTATACAAAATGGAAGACTGACAAAACCGAATTGAATTTTATTACGAGCGCGCGCGCTCGCTTATAGGCGTCAATGGCTCAGCAGCAACAGCAACAACAGCAACAACAGCAACAACAACAGCAACAACAACAGCAAAAACAGCAACAATAACAGCAACAACAGCAACAACAACAGCTACAATAACAGCAACAACAACAGCAACACGATATCGGTATGCAAGGCGGCGTCAGCGTTGACGTAGACGTTAACGCTACCGTTGATCGTTGACGCCGACGCCGGCAGCACATTGAAGCTGTGAACAAGTTTTGAGCGCAAATTTGAACAAAAGCGCTCAATAAAGTGCAAAACTTGCGAACAACAACAGCAGCAACAACAACAGCTGCAACAACAACAGCAACAACAACAGCAGCAACAACAACAGCAGCAACAACAACAGCAGCAACTTTAAAGGCTCTTAAAAACCTCTTAGCGTGTTGTTGTACTATAACAGTTGTAATTATTTGGTGGTTGTGTTTTTTGCAATGCTCTTTTAATTTGTACTTTTGGTTTTCAATTAAAACACAAGTTGCCACTACTCGTGTATTGCTTGCTATACTATATTATATATATATATATTTATATATATTTCTTTATATATATATTTATTTTTTTCGCAATTACAAACAGACTAGACAATCTTGGACATTCTAAAATTACGAAAAATTACTCGTTTCAACGTACCACTTTTGCTGCACTGATGTACTCAACTCAGGAAGCCCTTCTCCACCCTACCCGAACTTATGCATACAATATCACATTTACTGTCTATTGTTTGAGTAATTTGGACTTTGGATTGGAAGTCTGGAGCAAAAACGATATAATGTTATTTAGCTAGAAATCGCAGATGGATTTACATACAACATATCTGCCGGCTTCGCCTGAATATTTAATTTTTCTGAATATTCTCGACGAATCTTTGTCACTACCAAAAAGTTTGGCTGATTCTAATGATTTTCATTAACATTTCTACAATTTCGCGGTACTCAATTGAAGGTGAACAACACAGAGTATACAAATGATATCTGAAGTAAATCGCGTCTGTTAATTGCCGTCAGGTGAGCCGAACAAAAAGCAGGTCAACACATTTCAAAATCTTAATAACCAAATTGCAAATAATGCCTGGCAAACACGATAGAATATGTAATCTGATGATCTGTGGCCTGACTAGATAATTTGGTAAATTAAGCAACTTGCGACTGCCATTCGAACTTGAACGCAATTATCAGACAAACCAAAAAAAATCACAAATTAGCTAATCACTGTCTAAGTATGATTCTGAGAATACAAGTCAATTCAGTTGTTCAATTGCATGGCACTCAATGGCTTCGATCATCTTGTTTACATTCTTTTCAAATAATTAAGTGAGTGATTCGAAATGCCAAATCATACCAACATTGACGTGTATATTTTTTAAGCAAAAGCAAAGTGTCTGACTTGAAAATATCTTAAGCCCTGCAGGGTTTCACCAGTAGGCCAACTCTATTTAAAAATGGAATGGAATGGAATTGAAACACTTTATTTAACACGCTTTCGCACGAGGTGGCAACCACATACATCGAGTCTCCACCTATCGATAGTTTTAATCAAAAAAAAAAAAAACATTTGATTAAATGAATAAATGTTTATATGTAAAGTCCCTGTGGGATTGGAATAAGTAATATAGACGACAGACCGCGTCCCTGTTGGGGAAGACTTAATGCAAAGGAAGCCTTAGTAAAAATAGCACAAAACTGTAATCGCTTGTGGGTCGAAAGGTTAAGCCAGTGGTTGACATAGGTCAGTTTACAATGGCACGGAATGTCGGGTGCCGCAGAACCAGGGCAACCTGCGCTGGCTGCTGTATCCTATGGTTGGATCTGGGCTGGGTTGCCTTATACTTTTGGCCTGCTTCGCCGTGGCTTAATTAACTTTCAGTTTTTGCAACCTTAACGACAGATTTAAGGCCACTGCATATGAAAGACATACTTAAATTCAATGGGATGCATGCTAAAAACTCTTGAAATCTGCAAATGGGAAACGTGAAGCCAGTTGAAATCCATTGAAGCTAGTTGGCCATGCTGACACACTAGAAGATCTCTGCAAGCTGACTTCAGCTTGCCTTAAGCACATTTACATTTATGCAAGTATTTAAGAACCTTTTCATACCCTGCATCAGTTGGAAAAGTTGAGACATATCAAATGTAATATGTCGATGTGATATATAAAGATAACTCTATCCCATGGTCGATTTTGACTGACCAACGAAGATAGAGGAAAATCCGAATGTCTTGTCGAATAATTAGTTAATGTCTTTTTTTGTCAGAAACATTGTACATTTTTTTTTTTATTAATTTTTATTTTATAGAAGCAAATTTCTTCATTTCTTTACTTCTTAAAAGGTATTAGTTGTCGCTTATTTTCGACTTTCCGGGAAACATTGTACATTTTATTTTTTTATTAATTTTTATTTTATAGAAGCAAATTTCTTCATTTCTTTACTTCTTAAAAGGTATTAGTTGTCGCTTATTTTCGACTTTCCGGGTCAACTTTCTCCGGGCTACACTTCTGTTTATTTTTATTTAAATTAGATTTATGTGTGTTTGTGTGTGTACGTGAGCGTGTGTGTGTGTGTGTGTGGGAAATTTATTGGTGACATTACTTTTTTTACTTGTCGCGCGGTTTCCAAATCTGGAATGAGCACATTAGTGTCTCATCCACAATCATCATTGCGCCAGCGTTGTCTCTTTTGCTGCCGTAAAATGGAGCCGAGAAGATCGTGACCAGCTGACGTTTGGCAAAGAACTTATAGCCATCCTTAACGGCCTCATGGCCGCGGCATATGAGATCGAAGTCGTGCTTTTCCAAAAAGTCGGCCACAACGTCAGCGCCAAATGCGACAGTGTCGCCATTAGAGGATTTGCCCCAGCCCACGAGGTCATTGCGCGGATTGGCCCACAGCAAATCGTATATCAAGCCCCCATGTGGGACATGGGTGGGTCGCACAATGGAACGAATTTGGTCCATCGACGATAGGTGGGGACTGAGTCCGCCATGGCAACAGAATATCTTCTCATCCAAAATGGCTGCCAGTGGCAAACAGTTGAAGCAGTCGACGAATATCCTCCACAATTTTTTGGTATAGCGACTCTTGCACTCATCATATAATCCATAGACGCGATTTACGAAGGCAATTTCGTGACTGCCGCGCAGCAAAAAGATGTTGTCCGGGTACTTGATCTTGTAGGCGAGCAGCAAAGAGATGGTCTCCAGTGACTGGCTGCCACGATCGACGTAGTTGCCCAAGAACAGATAATTAGATTCGGGCGGAAAGCCACCGGTCTCAAACAGACGTAGTAGATGGAAATATTGGCCATGTAAGTCGCCGCAAATCTTTGTCGGTCCCGTCAGCTCCAACAGTGCGGGCTGCGCGAGAAATATCTCACGCGCCTTCAGACAGAGGCCACGAATTTCGCGTTCATAGAGCCCAACAAGTGAGCCTACCGGATCCTCACGCACATCCAGAAGTAGTAGTATGATGGTGTCGATATCGATAGCATCGGCCATGTTCCTGTAACTTATATTCTTTCGCTAAACAGTTACTGAGCTATAATTTTTCCACAGAAATATGGCTAGTAGCTGCAGTGTATTTTATTTCACAATATTTTTTGCAGCACAGCTGGTCGTAGATGCAGAAAATTTCTCCAGTGTGTCCGCATTTCACAGAAACAAAAATTGTGAATATTTGACTTTGATTATGTCACACTTGTGGCTCAATTACTTAAGCGTTGCCCATAATAGCAAGCCACACCAATTAGAGTTGCATTGGCAACTCTGCGGCTGCTGTTGTTATTGTTGTTTAGTGTTTCATGTTTGCCACTGGGTGGCAGTTTGTCACCTGACATGCAAATGGGCCCGACAATGTCAGTGTTTTTTTATTTTTTTTTATTTATATTTAGCCATATTAAACTAATCTGCTCACTTGTCATACATACTTGTATTTGACATGGCCAAGACCCCAACGGCGCGACGTCGCGTCGCTCAACGTTTTTAACAACCACAACGGCGCAACGTTATGTTAACGCTTAGCTACACAACCCCTCCGCTCCACGAGAGCCATTCAGTCAAAAACATATAAAGCATAATTGCAAGGCGACTTATTTGTTAGCGTCAGTGTCTGGCGTCCTTGTCAACTTCGTTGACCTGGCTAAAATAGATCGCCATGCGTGCGCTCTCCCATTGCGTAAATGTCAACTGGCCGACGGGTCGACTGGGCCACATTTGTATATTTCTATGTGCAACATCAAAAATACATAAATGCATGCATGTATCTGGCCATCAGCTATGCGCTATGCGTTTGTAATGGCGCCTCAAATGTGTGGTAGCTGCAACATGTTCTCCACTCGCTAGGCTGTCACAGTTGCTACAACTACAATTTGGCGTTGCTCAATATGCAGCAGTTGTTTCTTGTTGATGTTGTTGACGTTCACAATGATTCGTCATTATGCATTATTCAGTTGTTTACTAATGTCACATGCTCTCAAGTTCTTTAATGCATTGCATTGCGATACGCGACAGACTCCTACTTTTGGGTAGATCAGGGCGCCCGCAGTGCACATGGATGGATAATGACTATCTAAAAAAAACAAGTCCATTAACTAGCGAATGGCCCAGGGCGAACGCTAGTTGCATTTAACAGCATGACCGGCCAAGACCTCAGCTTACTCTTGCACCAAGTGGCAGCGCTTGTGGCACAATTTAAAATGTCAGCATATCTAGTATGCAACTTTACGACCAGTGCTCGAAAATAATGGTATTATACTTTTAAATACCTTACCTCTGGCAAGCACAGCAAAATTTAAACTATACAGAAATAGTAAAATCTGGCAACGCCGATCTACTAATTTGAAATGTATTTACGCTAATTCAAACTTATAACCGATTAGATCTCAAATCAATATAACAATACACATATAGATGGCAAATCAAGTTGGATTTATGAGCAATCGAATGATATTTCGCTTTTGTGGCCTCATCGTAGAACATTAATGATAATATATTCAACTAATTTCGAATGCAATTATATCAAGCACACTCGAATCAAGCTCAAACAAGCTCAAACATGATCGATCATCGGATACCCTGCAGAAATTGCCAGCATCCACTAGAATTGCGACCAATAAATCCAATCTAAAGAATTTTCCTGCCACATACATAGTCACAACTTGGCTATACAAACATTTAATGAGTCCAGTAAGCCGCTGGTTTTGCAACATAAATTTAATAGTCGATTTAGAGTTGAGCACTTAGCATTTTAGTTAGCTGTTTGACCGAGGCAAAGTACTTCAACATAAGTGTATACACATGCACTTGCTCCCAATTGGCGTTTCGAATTTAATTAATATGGGCGTGCCGACAATAACCATTTGGACATATCCCAGAACTTGTTCTAGAATCAAGATTATTAATTGTTGTATTATGCCCAATGCAAAGGTTAATTCTCACTCGATGTGGCCGCTGCATGCCGAATTCTCAATGGTGATTATTTAGTAAGCTGAAAACCAATTAATTACAACAAGTAAGCAAAACAGCTTATAAAATATTTATATTTATATATCTCTATATATATATATGTATATATATTTATATTTAGATATGTGTGTGTCTATAAGTTATTTGCTTCGGGGTGCAAGCTGCAGCTAAGCGGTTCGTGTTAGCCTTGCTTAGATAATTCTGTGTAAATCACTAAGCAATAACTGTTTGAAGGTTGTCTTAAGACAACATAAAAGCTTACTCGTTATTGCTAACAAATTTAATAAATAGTACACAGATTGCTAAATGTATTACAAACATTTTTAATTGACCCAATAAGTAAAACAAAAACGAAAACGAAAAAGAAAACATAAAACGAAGTATACTCTAGTTGAGCGCGATCTAAATATGCAAAATTTGCATAAAGTGAATTCACATAAAATACACATTTTGCACAAGCATTGCTACATACATATTTACATACATATATGTATGTATTAAAACATTCATGTTTGCCTTAGCTGTTGGAGGGTGTGAAAAACACATTCCGAATATATGGCAAAAATCGTATAGGCTATTGATACAAATACAGAATATTTCTCCTCTTCTGCCTGTCACGATTTCATAATGCTTATTGTTCACTTACTTATGGCTATAGGATATAATTATCTAACGTTAAATAATTTTTAATAATATCTATTTACATAATGGAAAAGCAACACTAAAGCAACAAATGTCAGATGAATGCGTATGTGAAAAAACAAAACCCAAAAGGCATTGTTTTATTGCCAATTTGATAAGTTCGCAGTTACTCAAACATTTATTTGTATAATCAATTTCGAGCCATAGAAAAAAAAACAGTTTGGGAAAAGAAAAAAAAAAAATTCATTACGAAAATAAAGGCATCAAATGTGTTAAAACGGTCAATAAACTTATTGACCGACTTATGCAGATGCATATACACTATACATGTACACAATCACTAACACACACTTAACAATATGGCAGACAAGTTGTCGATATGTAACAGTGTGTGTGTGTGCCCAACGCCCCCTCGCTGGTTTGCCTTCAACGCGGGCAGCTTGTGCTCCACTTTCATGGCATTTACTTTCGCTTTTTAAATACAGATACACTGACATGTGCATGTGTATGTGTGTGTGTGAGTGTGAGTGTGAGTGTGAGTGTGAGTGTGTGTCAGTGAGTACTCATCGCCTCAGCATGAGTCTTTGTTGTTCAAATTGTGTCGACGGCTTCTGCTGCTGTGTTGGCCTGAGGTTTATCTTGATTTGAGCTATCGCAATCGAGCCAAGTCGATTCGACAAGCGAGCCAAACGCACAGTTTCTCAACGACCTTGAGACTGTTACCGGTTTCTTTAGGCCAACCGCAACGTATTGCCTTAACATGCGTATGTGTATTTGTCTGCGCCCAAGCTGTGACTATCTTTACCAGCTTTGACTTTTGATCATGCTCATCTTCTTTACATTGGCCTTGCATCGACTTAATATAATTTGAACACGACATTCGCATTCGAGATCTGAAATATTTTTAAACTTAATCCTAGATATATATATTTACGTAGGTACAGGCACAATTAACAGACCAGTCCGAGACAATGGATTAACTTTTCATTTTAAATGCTTCAGTATTTTCCAGACCCAAAGCGAGAAAACAGACACAACTTTAACAGTGGGTAAACAGTATAAGTATGAATTAATGTTGTCTTGTTTCGTTAACTACAAGAATTGGTAACGGCAACAAAACCCAATTATGTAGCCAGTAGGGTGCCATTTGTCTGATTAATTTATAATTTACAAAATATAATCATTTATTATACATTTATTTGAGAGATCAGTTTTAATCTCTTTGTTGGAAAATGGGTGCTCAAGGTGATTTGATTTCAAATATATTTAATACATTAAAAAAAATACTCCAATAACTAATTACAGTGAGTTGATAAAAGCGATAATAACGATTATAGGTTACATGAATGAAATGTGTTCTTACAAAGAAAAAACTAACCATAATGTTTTTTGTTCCTTAAAAATATTAAATTCAAATTGTATTATATATACTGTAACTTAGATTTTCTGTGGAATACATAAAACTGAGGATTTACTCCCATTATAGTTAAGATTTTGGAAAATTTACTTACAGTTTTCAGTAAGCAACAACTACAATTAATAAAAGAATAATACTTTCTTACTATCTAGTTATATTAACGAAATTCCAATTGTTAACTTTCAGAGATAACATTTTAGAGATTTCTTTTACACTTATATTTATGGATAAACTCAAATTTGATTTGTAAACTTATTCTATCGGAACAATATATATTGTTGTATCCGCACTTTACAAGATTTGCTAAAATTACAAAAATATATTTAAAGCATTTTGTACTTTGGTTTAAATGCATTAACAAATTCCAATTGTTAACTTTCAGAGATAACATTTTAGAGATTTCTTTTACACTTATATTTATGGATAAACTCAAATTTGATTTGTAAACTTATTCTATCGGAACAATATATATTGTTGTATCCGCACTTTACAAGATTTGCTAAAATTACAAAAATATATTTAAAGCATTTTGTACTTCGGTTTAAATGCATTAACAAATTCCAATTGTTAACTTTCAGAGATAACATTTTAGAGATTTCTTTTACACTTATATTTATCGATAAACTCAAATTTGATTTGTAAACTTATTCTATCGGTACAATATATATTGTTGTATCCGCACTTTACAAGATTTGCTAAAATTACAAAAATATATTTAAAGCATTTTGTACTTCGGTTTAAATGCATTAACAAATTCCAATTGTTAACTTTCACAGATAACAGTTTTAGAGATTTCTTTTACACTTATATTTATGGATAAACTCAAATTTGATTTGTAAACTTATTCTATCGGAACAATATATATTGTTGTATCCGCACTTTACAAGATTTGCTAAAATTACAAAAATATATTTAAAGCATTTTGTACTTCGGTTTAAATGCATTAACAAATTCCAATTGTTAACTTTCAGAGATAACATTTTAGAGATTTCTTTTACACTTATATTTATGGATAAACTCAAATTTGATTTGTAAACTTATTCTATCGGAACAATATATATTGTTGTATCCGCACTTTACAAGATTTGCTAAAATTACAAAAATATATTTAAAGCATTTTGTACTTCGGTTTAAATGCATTAACAAATTCCAATTGTTAACTTTCAGAGATAACATTTTAGAGATTTCTTTTACACTTATATTTATGGATAAACTCAAATTTGATTTGTAAACTTATTCTATCGGAACAATATATATTGTTGTATCCGCACTTTACAAGATTTGCTAAAATTACAAAAATATATTTAAAGCATTTTGTACTTCGGTTTAAATGCATTAACGAAATTCCAATTGTTAACTTTCAGAGATAACATTTTTGAGATTTCTTTTACACTTATATTTATGGATAAACTCAAATTTGATTTGTAAACTTATTCTATCGGAACAATATATATTGTTGTATCCGCACTTTACAAGATTTGCTAAAATTACAAAAATATATTTAAAGCATTTTGTACTTCGGTTTAAATGCATTAACGAAATTCCAATTGTTAACTTTCAGAGATAACATTTTAGAGATTTCTTTTACACTTATATTTATGAATACATTCAAATTTGATTTGTAAACTTATTATATCAGTACAAAATATATTGTAGTATATTGTATGTATATTTAAAGTATTTTGTACTTAGGTTTAAATGCATTAATATTTATATATATATATATATATATATATATATATATATATATATATATATATGAAAGTCTCGACTCTTTGTTTGCATTCGGTGTTGACGTGGACCAACCTAATTTCAATTTCGGTGTTTCAACAACTGCATGAGTTATTAATAAATGTATGCTAATCAGAGCCGTTAGCCCGCATACACGCACTATCGCTAATACTACATTGTATAATTAATATTTGACATATGTGTGTGTGCACATGTATTTCTCAAAGCATTTGTTTCGTGTTGCAATGCGAAGAAAGCGTCATTCACTTGACTATGTGTTGCTGCTGCTACTGTTATTGTTGTTGCTGTTGTTGTTGCTGTTGTTGCTGCTGTTGTTGCGCTTGCTGCCAATGCAAACTTTGCTTAAACCACAAACTGGCCCATTAACGAAGCTTAGCTGTTTAGCAAGTTCGTTGCCTAAGTCATTTGTTTTGGCACATGCGTTTTGAGGATTTTTGGATTTTGATGCTTTTGCACTCATTCGATTTTGGTTTTTCACGATATATACATATGTACATGTATGTGTGTCAACGTATGCAGATAACTCACCAAATGTGTAAATATTTTAAAGCTTCACAAAAGCACATAAAAAAAAAACAAACAATTTATAAAAAGCTCCCACTAACATTTGCCTTTGGGTATGAAGAATTTGGTCGGAAAGGCACAAGAAAAACAAAAGAAAAATAAAAACACCGTTCATCGGCACTGACGTACATACGAAATAAATAACAACACCCAACTGTCCCGGAATGTCACTTGGTCTTGTGAAAGATTCACGCATAACTGAAACAGCTGCGAGCGCAATCCACAACTCGCAGAAAAACGAGGCTCAGAAAGAAATGTGTGAGAGCCATAATGTAAAAGTTAAAAGTAAGAGTTAAGAGCTAAGTAAAAAGCATGTTCAAGTAGTACCCCCCCCACTTCTGCCCGTTGGCATGTAACTTGCACTGAATAGAAAGTGACAAAATATGCGCTTCGCTGACCAAAGTCGTAGTTGTGTGTGTATGTGTGTGTGTGTGCGTAAGGCAATTGCGAATACCGAAGGGGAAATAGTGACAGCCAATGGCGCCAATCAAATCAAAGCAAGCAAACCGTTAACGATGACGTCAACAATTCAATTGTGTCACGACCAGCTAACAACAGACAACAACTCTGTAAAACTGATTTTTGGAGGTTTTTGGGCGTGAGTCGTGCTAAATTTGACCCAACACGAAAATGAGAAAATAAATCTGGAAACACGGCTAACCAAATATAATTGGAAATAAATTTAAATTGCGATTAAGTCAATATTCTTAAATTTAGGAAAAATGGTAAGTAGTCTAAATGATTGTAATCAAGATTAAGTTACTATATATACTCTGTACGTAAAGTAGAAAAGAGTATTACGTGACAACTTCAAGGGCTGTGTACGGTTCATTGGCCCCAAAAGCTTTATTTTTTGGAAAAGAAAAGAAAAATGTAAAATTAACCACTTCTGGTTTGCAAATTGCGACTCTGGGCTAGTGTAGCTCTTAAACTGTACTATGCAACGTTTTCGAGTAATGCGCACATTACAAATAGCACGCGCCCCATCTGATCTTTGACTTGACTTTTTCGTCTTTTACTTTAAGTACAGTTCATCGGCTGCTTGCTACAGCGAAGTGAATTTCACTGGAGCGTAACCAACTCTTTACCTAACACTGTTTTTTGGAGAGAATACTTTAGATATGCATCACTTGCACTGTTCAGTCAGCCAGGCCAAGTGCCTGGCTTGGACTCTTTACGGCTTTCGCACAATCCGGACCAGATAAGAGTGAGCCAAGCCACATTACGACATCTGTGTTTTACGCTTTCTTAGCCGCTCAAGTAAGCGATGCGAATTGTTTGCGTATTCCCTACTTGTTTAGCTATCTTAATCTGTTGCAACGCTTAAATATCGAAAAACTAACTTTTAATTGCTTATAAAATACTCAAAAAAAAAAAATGTAGGAAATATGAAATAATGATAATGAACGCGTTTAATGGACGGCTGGCTTCATATGATGGCTGCTGCTCGAGAACAGTCCAGTGGAGGCGTGCGAGGCCCCGCCCGAGGCACCTAGCGATGCATTTAGTAACAGACCCAAGGCGCTGCTCACCAGATGCGAGGCAATCTGCTTAACAAATCCGCCGGAATCGAAGCCGCCGCCTGCCGATTCTTTTTTCTTCTTTTGGGCGCTCCCATGACGCTCCTCGGATGCTTCGACGGGCCGGAACTTGGACTCAAGGAAACCGCTGAGGAAATTCTTTGTGAAAGTCAAGGGCTGCGGCAGACCTTCCTCCTCCGGATCCTGTAAATGCAAGTAAAAGCTGATTTAACTTGTTCTACTAGACTCGTGCAACAGGGTTAGTAGAACAGTCAGAAATGAAGGGATGGGTCAGCCAAAACCCAATATGTAATAAGTGTAAGTACCGCGCTCAATGCGGCCAACACGGTGCCCACAAAGTTGCCCACAAATAGTCCATTGTTGATCTGCAATCGAAGGGATAATATTGAGTTATATTTGTGAATTGATTCGTTAACTGGTTGGACTTCAACGTACCGCTCCGCCACCGCCAGAGAGACCATCAAAAGCTGTGCCCACATATTGACCCAGCACAACGCCAAAGTTCTTGTTGCCCGAGAGCAGGCCCGATAGCAGCGATGTGCCTGTGCTGATCAGTGCTTCAATATCCAGGCCGCCAGGCTGACAAAATATAATGATTACATATTTATAAAAGAATTTTTCAAATGCATTTACTGCATTCGAATAAGAACTTACGCCGAAGAGCGTCGATATCACACCAGTGAGTGCTCCAATCAATGCACCCACATCCGAGCCACCCTCGCCCTGCAAGACAGTACATTAGTTATTCTCTCGCTTTCACTTTCACTCTCTCTCTCTCTTTCTTGCTTTCTGTGTTACTCACGCCACTTAAGCTTCCAATGATGCCAACAAGACCACCGCCATTGCCACCGTTGCCACCATTGCCACCATTGCCCTCATTGCCAAAGTTATCGCCACCGCTCTCCGTGGATTTGTCTTCGTCGTCCTGCTTGGCGTTGGTTGTCGTTGTTGTTTCAACTGTAACATTTTGCGACTTCAAAGGCGCGATAATGTGGAATTATTCAACTCTTTTTTTTTCGAATCGATCAGTTATCAGTTTTATATTCAATTTATAGTTATTTTTTTGAGCAATCTGTCTACTTTATCATTCAACCCGTAAGCAAGCAAATACTTTATGCTGTTTGGTCAAGTGTAATCTACTCTGAGGTACCTTTCCTGCAAGAAGGTTCAAAAACCGTACTTATTCTCATATATTTATTTAATATCACTTTTGGAAAGTTAAATGAAATTTTCGAATTTGAATTGACTCAGTTTTTTTTTGCATTTGCTTACGTACCGAGGAGCATTCGGTTAGTCACATTAGAGTAAGTATTATTTAAAGTCGACTACTCACAGCATTGTCCAGATCATCGAGTTCAGCATTTGCCAGAGTTTGCCTTTTGCTTCCGGCGTTTTTCTCATACTGTTGTATAACCAGATTTTCCCGGAAATCGTCCTGCATATTCAATTGATTGGCCTTGGATCACACATAGTTCAACACTTCAACCCTTACAAATTGTTTTCATTATCTGTTTACTCACCTCCGACAATATGGATTTGATGATGCGCATTTCCTCGGGCACACGTTCTTGTTTCTCTACAGGCTCTGCTTCTGGCTCTTGATCTTGCTCTTGATCTTGCTCTAACTCATTGGCTGCTCGCTTGTGCAGCACCTTGTGACTGGCCTTGGCAAGCGGCCCATCCACAGTGGCGTATTTTACAAGATGGTCCAGGGCTCTCTCAATTTTCGCATCCAATTGACTCTTCATTTGTGGCACCTGCTGCATAATGCTGAGTCTTAGCTGTCCCAGACGCTCAGTCACACTCTCTGGCTTCTCTCCGGATTGCTGAAGATCAAGGATCTGCTGCTGCTGCTGCCGCTGCTGCTGCAGCTGTTTTTGCTGTTGCTCCCTGAGTAGATCCTTGAGCACTTGCCGGAACTGCTGCTCATTCTTGTCACTGCTCAACACTTCCATGGCACTACTCAAAATGCTGAGGGAGCGCTGATCGCGTGCCATTTGCTGTTCAATTGCATCGATCTTGGGCAATATGCTGGCGTCGTGCTGCTGAATGTCGGCAGACTGTTGGAGCAACTCCTTGATTTCCTGCACCAGATGCTGCTCCATTTGCTCTTCGGCCTGTCGGGCACCGTTGAGCAATCCCAGGCCAGTCAGAGCACGCAACTCCTTAGGCGGCAAACTGCGCTCCAGCCGGCGATATGCACCGATCGCGCGCAGATACTGCGACTGCATTTTCATTCCACTGGGCCGGGCACTGGTGCTACTGCAGGAGCAGGCGCATATCAACAGTCCCAGCAGCAGAAGCGGCATTGGCCGCCCTGTGTTGCTGATCATGATTTGGTCGGTGTACTGAAACTACGCCCAGGAGTTCAGTTCACTTTATATATCAATCAAATGTCGCGTTGCCATCCAATAAAATAACATATCTTTCGATTCGATTCAATTCGATTGAGTCCAATTCCAACATTGGAAATCATTTGTTTTCCGCTTAGTCGCGTGTGGGCGTGTCACTGCCGCCCCCTTGGCTCCGTTGGCCCTCGGTTCAATGCACAGTCTGCCACATTGGGTAACCGTTACTGTCTAATGTACATATCTTTAATACATTTAGCTGATCAGCGGGCCATGTCTGTACTGGTTTGCCTAACTAGTTCATAATATGCTAATTTCCTCAAAATGCACACATAATTATAGTTCCATGTGAATGCTAATTTTGTGAAGATATTTCAGTTCGAGCACTTGTCGAATGCTCAAGATAATAATTAGCTATCCTTAATATCTTTAAGAACCTCTTGACATTGTTTAGTATAGCGGCGTTTCATCATTCAGAAAAAAAAAAATAACAAAAAATGTATCCTTCAGCGGAACCTAGTTTAGTAATTATGAAAAAAAAAAAAGAAGAAAAGTTGCATCCCTATTAGGTTGCCTAGACGTCCCATCGTCCCATCGCGGCTAGATCTAGTATGTCCGACAAGTGTTGTTCCGAGATCAGATCCTCCACGCGCTCATTCATGCCCTTGGCCTTGCGATCGGTTAACACTTCGGGATGCTTGAAGGCTGGGCCAAAGTTCACACTGACCGTGGCGCTCTTGAATATGGAAATGGCCGGAAAATAGTTGCCCCCATAAAGATCCTTGAAAGCCACGCCCTGCGACTGGCCATTCTTGAAGAACTCAATGTAACTGCCGCTCAAAATTTTCAGGTTTTCAAGCTCCTCGGTTATTGTGTACTTGTCCTCGAAGTACAAATGCGATTTGAATTTGTACAGCGGGTGATCTTTGAATGTGTTTGGTAGGTAGTTGAGTGTGGGCAGCTCGGGTAGCTCGATGAGCATGCCCAGTGTGTCGCCCTCACCATATGCCTCAGAGTACGTCTTGCCGTGACTCTCCGTGAACTTGGTGCCCGTGCGAGATCGCCAGGAGTAGCTGAATTTGTCATAGCCCACCGGCAACTGCAGATTGGCGAATTCCTGCCCCCAGCCGATACGCGTCGCTGCGCCCTCCGGCATCTCCTGAATGGTGATCTCGTAGTACCATTTGCCTCGATTTACAGAGTGGGTGGCGCGCACTTGAGAATATCCACGCTTGCCGGTAACCGCCAGGCGATCCTTGCTGATCTTCAGCTGCGGCGCACGATCGTGCAGCGCCAGGAGCACTACGTTTGGCACCAGCGTCCGATATAGCCAGCCGGGTATGGGTTTACCCGCCAAGTCGGCGCTCTCATCGCAAGGCAACTTCGCATTCGGATCGCGCTCGGCGAGTATGTAACGAAAGCCATTCTTATTGAATGGATGACCCAGCGGAAAACCGTGCGGCGGCCCAGCATTGCCGATCGGAAATTTACGCTTCAGTATGTTGCTCTTGGCGACCGTGGCTTGTGTGTTACCAACCTTGGTGAAGCGATGACCCAGCGGAAAACCGTGCGGCGGCAGCATCACATTCGCAGTCACATCGGAGATGGAGCTGGGGCGACCATTTTTGCCAGTCGGCTCAGCATTGGCGATCGGATATGTACGCTCCAGTATGTTGCTCTTGGCGACCGTGGCTTGTGTGTTATCAATCTCGGTGAAGCCATGACCCAGCGCAAAATCGAGCGGCGGCAGCTTCACATTCGCAGTCACATCGGAGATGGAGCTGGGGCGACCATTTTTGCCAGTCGGCTCAGCATTGGCGATCGGATATGTACGCTCCAGTATGTTGCTCTTGGCGATCGTGGCTTGTGTGTTATCAATCTCGGTGAAGCCATGACCCAGCGCAAAATCGAGCGGCGGCAGCTTCACATTCGCAGTCACATCGGAGATGGAGCTGGGGCGACCATTTTTGCCAGTCGGCTCAGCATTGGCGATCGGATATGTACGCTCCAGTATGTTGCTCTTGGCGACCGTGGCTTGTGTGTTATCAATCTCGGTGAAGCCATGACCCAGCGCAAAATCGAGCGGCGGCAGCTTCACATTCGCAGTCACATCGGAGATGGAGCTGGGGCGACCATTTTTGCCAGTCGGCTCAGCATTGGCGATCGGATATGTACGCTCCAGTATGTTGCTCTTGGCGACCGTGGCTTGTGTGTTATCAATCTCGGTGAAGCGACGACCCAGCGCAAAAACGAGCGGCGGCAGCTTCACATTCGCAGTCACATCGGAGATGGAGCTGGGGCGACCATTTTTGCCAGTCGGCTCAGCATTGGCGATCGGATATGTACGCTCCAGTATGTTGCTCTTGGCGACCGTGGCTTGTGTGTTATCAATCTCGGTGAAGCGACGACCCAGCGCAAAAACGAGCGGCGGCAGCTTCACATTCGCAGTCACATCGGAGATGGAGCTGGGGCGACCATTTTTGCCAGTCGGCTCAGCATTGGCGATCGGATATGTACGCTCCAGTATGTTGCTCTTGGCGACCGTGGCTTGTGTGTTATCAATCTCGGTGAAGCCATGACCCAGCGCAAAATCGAGCGGCGGCAGCTTCACATTCGCAGTCACATCGGAGATGGAGCTGGGGCGACCATTTTTGCCAGTCGGCTCAGCATTGGCGATCGGATATGTACGCTCCAGTATGTTGCTCTTGGCGACCGTGGCTTGTGTGTTATCAATCTCGGTGAAGCGACGACCCAGCGCAAAAACGAGCGGCGGCAGCTTCACATTCGCAGTCACATCGGAGATGGAGCTGGGGCGACCATTTTTGCCAGTCGGCTCAGCATTGGCGATCGGATATGTACGCTCCAGTATGTTGCTCTTGGCGACCGTGGCTTGTGTGTTATCAATCTCGGTGAAGCCATGACCCAGCGCAAAATCGAGCGGCGGCAGCTTCACATTCGCAGTCACATCGGAGATGGAGCTGGGGCGACCATTTTTGCCAGTCGGCTCAGCATTGGCGATCGGATATGTACGCTCCAGTATGTTGCTCTTGGCGACCGTGGCTTGTGTGTTATCAATCTCGGTGAAGCGACGACCCAGCGCAAAAACGAGCGGCGGCAGCTTCACATTCGCAGTCACATCGGAGATGGAGCTGGGGCGACCATTTTTGCCAGTCGGCTCAGCATTGGCGATCGGATATGTACGCTCCAGTATGTTGCTCTTGGCGACCGTGGCTTGTGTGTTATCAATCTCGGTGAAGCCATGACCCAGCGCAAAATCGAGCGGCGGCAGCTTCACATTCGCAGTCACATCGGAGATGGAGCTGGGGCGACCATTTTTGCCAGTCGGCTCAGCATTGGCGATCGGATATGTACGCTCCAGTATGTTGCTCTTGGCGACCGTGGCTTGTGTGTTATCAATCTCGGTGAAGCGACGACCCAGCGCAAAATCGAGCGGCGGCAGCTTCACATTCGCAGTCACATCGGAGATGGAGCTGGGGCGACCATTTTTGCCAGTCGGCTCAGCATTGGCGATCGGATATGTACGCTCCAGTATGTTGCTCTTGGCGACCGTGGCTTGTGTGTTATCAATCTCGGTGAAGCCATGACCCAGCGCAAAATCGAGCGGCGGCAGCTTCACATTCGCAGTCACATCGGAGATGGAGCTGGGGCGACCATTTTTGCCAGTCGGCTCAGCATTGGCGATCGGATATGTACGCTCCAGTATGTTGCTCTTGGCGATCGTGGCTTGTGTGTTATCAACCTCGGTGAAGCGCAATGTCCCCCTTTTCTTCATGACCTCGTAGTTTGGCTTGATCTGGCGCAGATCCTCATTTAAAAGCCCGAACCTGGCATCTTGATTTGCGTGCTTCTTCTTGTAGACGAACTGCGTGGTCACATTCTTGACCATCATTCGGTGCACCGTCGTGTGCCAAGACTGCGACAAGCGTCGCGGAATCGTGGTCATTGCATCCCAGTTTTGCGCAATGAACGGTATAATCTCCTTGTCCTTGCTAAACAGTTTGAGCTGCTTGCCATCGCGAGCAGCCGCGTGCTGCATATTCGCAATCGCGCATTGGCACAGCTGAGTTGTTATGGCCTGCTTTTTACGAAATTTTTCCAGGCCGGTGCCCGAGCAATTTTTGCACACAAATATATAGTTGGTGACAAAGGGCATCATTTTGCCCTTGTCCAGTTGATATGTTAAGCAGGGTTCGTGTATCCAGCGCGAGCATGTTGCACACAGCAGTTCGATCAGGTCCATGTTGCGATCCTTGCCACAATAACAAATGCCGGCTGCGGTCGGCCTGTCGCTGGCTTCCCCAACTACAGCTGCGCAGCTGACGGTGGCAGAGGTTCGTTGCTCTTGCAATTGCATTTTGTCGTCGTCGGTGTTGGAGCTGAGCTCGGTGGTGGCCTCAGAGGGGCAGCTGGTCTCCATTCCCCGTTCGTCCATGGTTAATCGTTGAATCTAGTTGGATGTAAATATGTAAAATGTCAGAATAAGTTGCGGCGGTTTATCGAAAAATGTTCAAGTCAAAATACTTATTTCAAAACACCAAAAATGCTAATCATGAAGCTCATTTACAATTCATTTCAATGATCGCACACGTTTTGTACATTAGAGCAGCGCACCCTACAAGATCAGAGTGCTCAAAAAGTCATTAAGTTCTCAAATGGCATCTCATTAGCCACTCTATTTGCCATTATGCCCACAATTGCTTCAATTTTTAACTGAGCGAAAACATTCGACCAGCTGCTTGAAAAATCATTAAAAATATTCAACTTTGTTCAGGTAAGAGTGGCCGACTAAAGTATACTTTGTAACCAACTTCAAATTGTCGAAACACACTTCAAAAGCAAAGCTGTACCTCTTAAGATGCGCCTCTCCTCAGGGATCGGGCAAGGTATTCAAAATGTGGTGTATTATGGCTTTATGTGCGCTATTCGAGAACTCCTATAATACTCTCCAAAGTTAAAGTCTTTTAGTGAAAATATATATATGATCAGATATGCCTCATTTAGCCTGAGCAACTTTATTAAGGCAATTTTTAATGGGCGCAAGGTATGACGAAAAATGGTCCCAAGTGTCATAATTATTTGTCGTTTCTAATAACCCCTCTCCCGGCGAGACAGTCAAAATAATCCATCTGTGGATGAAAGCTCTGCGATCGATCAGAGATGGGCATGACATACAAGGAGACAAGTGAGAGTGTTAAATGAACTCGATAAATCTATAGCCCGTAAAAATAATTTGATTAACAATCATAAATATATATATATTATTAATTGGAATCATCAGTTGATCTAATCAGTGATTCGAAGTATGTTATACTTTATTCATTGCAAATTGTACGAATGCTTAATTATTTATACATCCTATGCCGTACAATAAGGTATCAGAAAGTTAAGCAAATGTGTTCAGCAATCATGGAATAAATTTCGAATATACACTCTTGAGCATCGTCAAAAGTCGGTTAAAATATCTACGTACAGGTTAGCTACCAGTCGAACATATTTCTGCTCCCAGACTCAACAAAGTGGAGTGGCTCAAGAGCAAAACTAAATTTAAGCACTTGGAAAATTAATGTGACTTTCAGTGCATATAGCTAGAATAAATATCTAAAAATGATTATTAACATCTTTTTATGAGACTTGAACGTTGTCCGAGTAGCACAGATACATAGTTATACGAGTATATACACTGATTTTGGAATACCTTATTGGTAGTCCACTCAAAGAAGTTCATGAGAGGTCTGTTAACATATTGCTTACGTAAAATCTTGCTAAAATTTAAATATCTATAAGTATTTTGTCAAGAGTTTTCTATTCATTATTAGTAGTGCAAAATAAATGAAAAACACTTAACAATGCGAAAAACATATTTAAATTGGTTAATATGATGATCTGTCGATATCAAATTCAATGTTCCCACTGACTTACTTTTACAATTCTACCATTTCAAGGTTATTCGGATAACTTCTTCCACTTCCACTTCCACCCCTTAAGCTTGGGCTATTTGAAATAATCGCTGGCCACTTAACCCAAATCTCGAATTCTCAATCCTCCTACCAAGCCCAAATATATAGCTAGCTCCGGTTAATAAAGATGATCATTTAGCATCCGTCGCATCATTGTCAGTCAATTTTGTTTGAATTGTATCTGAACTTTTTTCATATCATTTCGTACGCCATTTCTCAATTTGCACGCTGGATTGTGCTGGGCATTCCGCTGTCTAAGACGGAAGCGGAAATAGCGACGCCAATTCGTGGTAATGAGCAATCAGCAACGCCAGCAGCACTTGACATTGCTGGCTGGGGGCACCAATTGTCGACCACACAAAGATCACGAGTACTTACACATACCTCTAGGTATATATACATATGTATTGTTGTATGTGCATACAAAACATACACAAATATAGCTACGAGTCTAAAAAATAACTTTACAATTTGTGAGCGCAATTAGGGTCTGTTTACGAGCATTGCGTTAGCGAGACGAGCGCAAAACACAAACAAGCGACAAACGACAAGCGACAAGCGACAGTCGACAGACATCGGCAGTCGTCGAATGGGAAAATCAGTTCATCAAAATAAAAATCAATTTACGAGCGGGCAAAAGCCAAAGCGTGTGAGTCTGCATCTGTGTGTGTGTGAGTCTGCATCTGTATATGTGTTTGTGTGTGTGTGTGTGTGTGTGTGTGTGTGTGTGTGTGTGTGTGTGTGTGTGTGTGTGTGTGTGTGTATGTTCGATGTGTGTATGTTATATTAAAACATATCTTTGTGCAAGAAATAATAACCTTGCAAAATCGTTTGGCTTCGTTTTCGTTAGCTTGGCAACGCAACGTTGACAACACAAAATTAACAACAATGCATAATGCACACACACACACACACACACACACACACACAACTATACATATGTATGTTTAAAGAAAAGACATAAAATACAAAAATAAATATATATATATATCTATATATAAATACTAATATATATATTTATAAACTTTGCACTTCTATTAGCAATCTATGACTGCATGATAACCGCACTTTGAGTTGTGCCAGGAATTGGAGCAGGGCTACGAATAATTAAATGCTCAAACACGCAAACATTGCTGTTGTGACAAAATGACTGCTATACAGTCTATATGATCGGCATTACTTACTCGTTCCCCCGATCTTATGGACATAACAAATAGCCCCATAATTCTCATAAGTCGACCAGTTGCTGCAATTTCTGTGCATGCCAGACACCAGACACCAGAGACAATCAGTAACAGATTTTCAATCTGGCTATAGATATTTTACACCTGAATACAGGGTATACACAAACATATATACATTATATATATATACATGTTGTACTTGTTGCCATTTAATGGGTTTGAGCGTGTACTTCAGCTTTCTGGCGCTACCAATGATCTTTAGCGCTAGTTACACAATTGCTTTAGCCTCCAAGCTGTCTTTCTAGGTCCCCCCCCCCCCCCCCCCACCACAGCCAAAATGCTTTATTTCGCCATATAAACCCAGCAGATTTGGCCTTCAAGCATCCATCCTTCAGTTGCGGTTAGCTCACAAAGCAACGCACACATGTATATGTCGTCAAATAATACTATGTTTGAATGTGTATTAGCGACTAGACACCTGCCAAGCTAGCTGCAGCTGATGGCTTTGATTGATTCCAAGTTGGAGGACTATGCTCGTCTCTCCTATACTTCCCTCTCGAATGCTTGGCATCCATTCGCCCGCTGACTTAACCCAAATAAGGATTTTGCGCCAACTCATTTGAGTATTAATTTTTTAATTTCGTTTCTTAGCAAATCATTTCAATCAGAGTCAGACTGTTCGCTTTTGCAAGTCATTGCAACTATCCGCAGGCAATCTAATTAGTTGCCGCACAACGCTGACCCGCTGCGAATAGCCTAAAACCCCAAAATGTCACAGAGGCATGACTTTTGGGGTCGTGGACCCAATAACAAAGTTATTAATATATATATATATATATATCTGTATATTGTGCGTCGACTGAGAAAAAATTAAGCACAAAGTGCCAACCTGATCAATATCACGTAATGGCCAAAACGACGAAACGCTGAAAATTATGGAAAAAAATCGAGAGTGGCAGCGGCAGACCCCAAACTGATAAATCATCATTGTGCTGTGCTGTGCTGTGGCCTTTCCTTTAACACCTTTTCACACTGTTGGCCAAGCGAGATCTGACTGTTAGTTGCCACTCTCACAGTTTACGGCTTTGGACTCGTGGACCGCGGCTACAAAGTAACTGCTACGTGGACTGGTGTGCCAATCACCCAAATGACAGCTCAGCCCCAGCCAGCGGCTGGCTAGCCATCGAGTTGTTAAAATGCTGCTACGATTTTAATCCATTACAATTTGTTATGCTACTTTGTCTAGCCTGGCAACGATGTTTGATTTTGCCATAATGGATACCCTGTATCCAGAAAGGTTTACTTTAAAACTAAATTAAACTGATACTGGACTGGCCTGGGACTGGCCTGGGACTGGCCTGGAACTGGCCTGGAACTGGGCACTTCAGTACGAGTCTTAACATCTCTGAATACAGCTTGAAGCAATTGCAGTTTGAATTTCTAAAAAATATAGAGTGGTTTCAAAACTTTTCATTCATCATACATTGATAAGATATGTTGCCATAAGATGATATCAACAGCTATCTATCTGGACGAGATTAATAGTTTTCGAAAGTCAGTCGACGAATGATTAAATGATTGAAACAAAAAAGTGCTTTCCAATACTTCAGTAAAACAATGACTAATGCTGCATTATAATTAATATTGAGTTACTCATCGATACTCATCGATTTGTCAATATATAGACTTTATTTATATATACATACGCAGTACTTGTTTGCAGATTGCCTCTCTGTATGCTTGACAAATAAAATAAAATAGATAAAAAAAATTGGCAAATCGCATAATTGACATTAATTAGTGAGGTGCCCCAAGAGAGAGAGGGGCAGGCAGGGCGCGGACGCTAGTTGTAAGTTGTAAGTTGACGCTTGTTGCTTTTTAACACCCGCCATGAACATGCAAAAGTCAAAGGTCACCATTTGCAATCAAGTATGACTCAATTCCATAAAAGCGGTGCAAAGTTCACCAACTGTCCGATGGTGATAAAAGCTGCTTGCAAATATTTATCCCCAGCATTCCATCGCTTTGACTAGCAGATATCTGCCAACAATTACATACATGAATAAAAATAAAAAATAAATAAAATATACTACTCAGATTACGACAGAGAGTCTTTTGATTTCAACTTTGAGAAGCTTCTGGACTATGTATATCACCTATCACAAATATGAATTTATTTCATATTTTGTTGAAATCGATGCCACACAATTCATGACCTGCAGCACTCCTTTGCATCAGCTCTTTTACTCATTTGTACAGGGTAACAAGAAACGGAGTACATACCAGAGAAATACAAATACAAATAAAAAAATAATAATAGTCTGGCAACAAGCTGTAGCAAGGGCAATAATATAAAAAAAAAACGGACCCTTTTAACCAACTACGTTACATGGCTTAAATAGCTGGCAACAATAATAAGATAATTGACAAAGTCTTCGCATTTAATTGCTCCATTGAACATGGCAAGTGAACTCTCGGATTGCTCGAAGCATTGTAAGCTTGGAAGATGCCACATACACACACACACACACACACACACACACACACACACACACACACACACACACAAACATATATAAATGATTGCAAATAATTGCTCGCCTATGATGGACTGAGGACAAACGATTAACTATGGCATTAAGCATCAGAAATCTTTAATCGCTCCAAGTGGCTAGCTGCAATTAAACGAGCATTTAGATCTTGAAAATATGTCGACGAGCGGATCGAATATCTATTTGAGAACTGAGATGGATGGATGAAGAACGTTTCGAATACTTATACTGGACCAAATACGAGATGCCCTTGACATATGTCATTCAATCAGTCAATCATTCATTACCTCTGCCAACTTATACATTTTAAGTACCCTAAGTGGACGAACTTGATCCGAGATTAAAACGCTTGTGTCGGACAGACGGCAGAGCAGCATGGCCAGCTCGCTCGCTCAATGGTCAAGCATTTAATTATTGAGGCACAATCAATTTTCATCTTTTTTTGCTCTTCTAGATTGCAAGTTGTCCATGGCAAATGAGACTGATCTAAAGCCACGTTTTTAGCTTCATTAAATGTGTGACAATGACACTAAACGCGAGTGAAAAATACAATTCAGTTAATTCAAATTAAAACATTTAATCGAAATCCAATTTACACATCCAAAATAAATTCAATGTCCACTTTTTTTAATCAAAAAACAGATTAAAATAATTATTAATATTCTATCATTGGGTATCAGAGATAATTCGAAATAATTACACATTTTCCATTTCATTTCATTTCGAGTACAACTAAATAAGTTAACTTAATATATGCTCCAGAATGTGAAGTCGTGAAGCTTGTAAAGAATTCAAGAAGACTTCGCCGACCCATAAAGTATCAATATTCATGAACAGCATCATCAGCAGGCAGTACATACATATATCCGAACTGACCAGATGGGATCACTAAATCATATAGCTGCCAGAGTAAGGATATATGATCTTTACTAAACTTTCCACTTATGAGTCGTTTTTTGATCCTTACAATTTCGCACAAATTATCAACATCAAACTGCTATATCGAAGAATCGATCATTAGCATTTAGAAGACAGAAGACTCTGCTTTGCTAGGGTATGTAATCTTCGGTGTTTGATGTTCGTTTTTGTCTTATTTATTTTGGCTAATCCATTAACGAGTGCAGTAAGTCTAAGCTTCATTAAATGCAGAGCAACAAGCAAGCTGCGACTGACCGGAAGTTGGCAATTGTCCACATCACCGTGATGCTGAATAACGACATCGACATCGACACCGACATCGACACCGACATCGACATCGACATCGACACCGAGATAGATTATTTTGAAAAATTGTCTTTAATACTTAATTTGTTGGCCACTACTTGAGTGAAGCTCCTACTTAGCACCGAGCAGAGATCACAGTGCAAGCTTTTTACCTTCGAGAACTGGTTGTGTGTGTATGCCAGTGTGTGTGTGTATGCCAGTGTGTGTGTGTATGCCAGTGTGTATGCCAGTGTGTGTGTGTGTTTTGAGTGGTGGTGCGTACGATCTGAAGGATAACCAGTTGAATAGTGACTGTGGTAGCTGCAGTCACTGAATTCGCTCAACTCACTGGCCTGGGTTAACGACACAGAACAGCGAATCGCTTTCAAGATATGCATGGAAAACTACAAATTACGCATACGCCGTGTTGTGTTGTGTGTTCGGCAAGAGCAATAAAAACAGCGCAGCACAGATAAAGTATCTTGGCTTTTACGATTACAAAATGAAGGCAGGCGAGCAAAAATAAATTCAAATCGACGCAACCCAAAAACTAGTCGAAGTTTGAGTCGGCACACAAATGTTGCAAGCGTTCCAAATTAGTTTAAGGTGAATTAGATTTTTACACAAACACACACACACACACACACACGTTGATATCTATTGCTTTGCATATGCGCAAAATTATGAAATTAGTTTCAGTCTTCGTTTGCAGCTCGAAAAAGGCTGCCAAATCGAAAATGACATTTAAATTAACTTTAATGGCCGGTGGTTATCGGCCAGTTGTTTGACAGATAAATCACAATTTGCATACCAAAACCTTTGCCCCGAGCTCGATTCAGACAGTTTTCCAGTGCCCCCAGAGGTCATGCACTTTTAGAGACACCATTTGGATCATCTGGGTTCACAGAACGACGTTGTTGCAGTGATCTTGCCAAGATATCGACAATGGGCCTTCAGGAACATTGTTAATCTGGCAAATCCCTCAAAACGGACAATCGAACTTGTTGGATGATAGCTTCATTAAGATTCCGTTCAAATGAAATAACTACTTTCGAGGTTTATTTATGAAATAAAGAATTTATAATTGAAGCTAAATTGCAATTGTCTCTTGACATGTGAAAGTAGATTTCATTCAATTAATTGAATCTTGTTACAAGATCGAATCAAATATGATGCCAACAAAGAACCCTCTTTGAGAAAGGAAAGCGAAAAATAAAAACAGAGTAAACGCATTAAGTAATTAATTAAAATGTAAATAAATTAATTAAAATCAAAATAAAATTCCAAAATACGTTTTGGGCTTGTAAATTTGTGTATCAAGGAAGTTGCTGATTAAATAAAAATTGATTTGCATAGCACTTGGAATGCGGAATTTGTCTATTCATATATTGCGAACGGATTGAGCAATCATCATCTCATCGTTGAGGACACACTTGCAGCAATGGGGTGAACGCAACTCGAGACTAACGAATATTATCAGCTGAAGCACAACTTCAAGAAGCGCTGGCCAGCAATTAAATGCATACTGCATACATACATATGGTCGCGTACTAAACGCAAATGTGCAATCAAGATTCAAGAGATGGGCCACAGCTGTGTATATTGTGTAAGCCTAATCCTGCCTGCCCACGGGCCACGCTAATAGTCTGACATACCAACCACTAAGTCACGAAGCGGAAATTTTGGTTGAGTGGCAAACAGGCCGCAGAGATTCGCGTATTATGATCCGCACACACACACACACACACACACACACGCTCACACAAAGCCTTTATTGCAAAGCTACAACAACAACAACAACAACTACTTCCACACATTAACTATTTCTGGCTCAAAAGTTTGACTCAAGCACGTCTTGGCTTTGACTCACTTTCGTTTTTTTCGCTGCTGTTGTTGTTTTTGAATTTTTGAGTGCAACTTCACAGTCAAGGCGTTAAGCGTCTGATGCCAACAGCAACAGCTGCTCAGCTCGGCTCAGCTAAGCGTCTGCTGCTGCTGCTGCCGCGCTTACTGCTGCTGCTTACTGCTGCTGCTGCTTACTGCTGCTGCTGCCTACTGCTCGCTGCTCGCTGCTTGCTGTTGGCGTCGCAGCCAGCCACTTGTACGGTTCGCCGCTTTGTTCGAGCTTTAGTCGGTAGTGTATGATAAAATCACGTTAGTAATCAATTGCAAGCCCACCAGCCAAGACCGCAAAGCCAGCGCCAGTCACAGAAAGGTCCACCATACTACTCAAATAAGTTCCAAAAAGTATAAATCAAGCCAAATTCAAGTATATACATATATACACATATACATAATTTATATATATATATATAAATATATATTCACACATATATATAAATATATATATATTTATCTAAACAACAATAACAAAGCGTGTACGTATTCGTCGCCGTTGCCAACCGTCGCCGTTTAAACGCACTATAAACGTGGGGATACACTATACACACACACACACGTGCACACACTCACACACACACACTGACACACACACAAATACACACCTACATATGTACACATTCATATATATGTAAATAACGCCTATGGTTCAACCAACAATAACAGCGGCTCATGCAGACTGCAACAATAACTGCAACAGCAGCAACAACAACAACAACAACAGTCGACATGCCGAAAAATAGTTGCAATAAGCGAGAATTCCGCAAGAGTGGCAAAAAAGCAAACAACAACAACATAAACCAATAAATATAACTACCAAAATTGCAACAGTGCCAGCAAATGAGAAGACACCAATTCAAGAATCACCCAGAAATCATCGAGGTTTCCAACAATATATATATTGTTTGACTGTTATTATAAATTAATTAATTTTTTTTTTGTTGTTGTTGCTTTGTTTGTTGCACATACATTTTACATTTTTTGTTTTGTTACAATTTTTTTGAGTGTTGTGCATTATTTTTTTTTTCTGTGCAAACCGTATCCAAAATTATCGCGTGTGTCAATTGGCTTAAAGTGATCATTTGCAGTTCCACCTTTACTTCTACATTTAGGCTAAGAGCATAAAGAGTATATTGGTCTTGCCCAATGTCTGCCCGTCAGTTAGAGACTTCAAACTTGCAATTTATGCTCTAGCCTGCCCATTTCAGATAATGTGTTTGGCAACGGGAGCCGTGGGGCAGACAGGGTGGGGGAGCGCTCGTATAGTTTTTGACTGATGGCCACGTTGAAATGCAAAAGTCTCCAGTCATTGTACACCCAAATCATTCACTTCTTCACTGAAAAAAATGGGGAGTTGGGGGGGGGAGTAGGTGTCAAACCGACATAAGTCTCCGGCAGTCGTAAACTTAGGCTACTTATTAGCTGACTGCCACTTTCAAAAATCCAATCAAAAATGAGTTCATATATTTTTTAGTTAGTTTTTTAGTGATAATTCACAAACAAAACTCCAAGCAAAAAGTAGAGTATCAGTTTGTTGAGGTGACTTTACTCGTGCCACATTGCCAAACCATTTCAAGTATGTTTATTCTAAATTCGATGCTTCGATTCTCGCATATCATTCGCAGATCAAGTTCTTGGCACATCTGCAATTTATTCATTTTGTTCATCCCAGACCGATAAAAGCTGACATTTGAATCTTTGATAATCGGCAAAACATCATCATTAACGAATCGATTCTAAAATGGATGCTGCTAAGTAAGTTACGCATCTTTAGTCGAAAAGATAGCATTCTTCATCTTCTTAGTACTCTTTATCTTAGCTCTTTTACTGTTACTTTCGATGATCGCCCTATGAGACGATCGCATTAACATGCAAACAAAATTGTTTGCTTAATTGCAACAAGAGAAAAGCGTGTTCGAGGTGGTACGTGGACAATGGCAGGAAGCCGAGACTTCAGCTTTAAATGGAAACTGAAGACACTTTGTCAGACAGCACTTGCAAAATTTTGCTGCGTCATTTGCAATGTCCGTGCCATTTAATGCCACTCCCCGGTTGCAAAATCGCCTTCACATCCAAAAAACCGAAACACTATTCGGTCTGCACTTGTTGATATCATTATTTTTATTTCTTTTTTGGATTGATTTATTTTTAGTTGATTTTCTTGTTGTTGTATCTATTCAATATTGTGTGAGCCCCATTTAAATTACGACATGCATGTTATGCACTCCCAATGTCATCCGAATTTATGGGCCATCAGCAATCGTCGCGTATGAGAAATAATTAAAAGTATGCAAAATATGATGAACTGTATGCATATTGCTGTGCGGATTGCTGTCAAAGCAACCAACTAACCACTTTGACAATTGTTAATGAGCCGAAACACTTTTAGCCGCTGAATCTACGGCCCGGCCCGGCCAGGCCAGGCCAGGCCAGTCAAAAGTAAAAGCAGCCACATAAAAATCAGCTGCGTCTGAGCCACAGCCAGATGACATAACCATTGCTACAGAGCGACAGCTACAGCTAAGCGAGACAGACCGCCAGCCAAATGGGCTTCGTTGTCTGTTATTGCCGGTTTTGTGGCAGCTCTCACAGAGCCCCAACAGTCGACACCCTCGAAACTCTTGGCACTCTCCAGTTTCGGTGATGACAATCTGCACTCTCCCTTTCTACATCGCCCATTATTATTATTATTATTATTTGTTGCCTTCGGCCACTCTGCCACTCTGCCTCTCGTGCCATGCCGTCTCTGTTTGCGTTATCTCTCTGCTTTGCGTTTGTTTTCATTTGGTTTTTGGCGCTACGCCCTACTTAATAGGCGCTGACCGTTGGCCATCATTGCATGTTGCCACGCACAGCTAATAATCGGCTAAGAGAAGTGTTTTCGTGTTATTGCTGTTGTTGCCAAATTGCCAAATTTATATATATAAATAGTAAATACACAAATATATACTCACATACATACATACACTCACACACGCACTATTTGATTGATTGACTGACTGACTGACGTGCAAATCTGTCGGCAATTGCGTTAAGAATGCAGCCCACATCTTTAGTTCCCAGTTGAGCATTTTACCATACTCTTTCGCACATTCATACTCGTAGTCATGCTCATGCTCCTACTTGTAACTACACTCATACCCATACCCATGCCCATGCCCATAAGTGTGCCCAACCTTCGCAGCATACATTGAACTGTGCGTCCCCAATTAATTCGTTGTTGACATACTCAAATCCGTCTAAGAAAAAAACCCATTAATCGATTTGTAGCACGAATTTGTGCTATTTCGAACTTATCAATAAGTGTTGAATTAATCAGTCAGCAACTGTATGCAAATTAAATATCGTTTTGCAATGCTTATTTATTTTGTGTAATCGACAGCCAACCCCAATTCACCTGCAATATTTTAATAAATTTAATTTAAATTAATTTATTTTCTATTATGCGTGATTTTCAGCAGTTATTCAATGAATTGTCCTAAAGCTTTGGCCACGTTTATCTTTCCAACTACTTGCTACAAATATTGAGTTTTATTTTGATTGCAATCACGCCATCCTTTCAATAGCTTTTTAGTTGGTTTATTATTTTGAATATTGAGTCATCATGTGTTATGTATACATAAACAAATATATACATATGTATCTGTGACGACATCAATGTGTATCGCAGTTTATTTCATATACGTTTCCGTTGGCATCTTCGTCATATTCAGCGTTGCATCTTTTTTTACAGTTCGCACGATTGCAATCTCTCTTCACTTTTTTTTATTAACTTTAGCTTTTGCATTTTGTTCAATTCGAGCCAAATTTCCTAAAACTTGAAAGCTCACCTGCACACACACACACACATACTTAGATACTTTCATACACACAAACACGCACACACACACACACACACCCGCTTAACGCTTTCGGCGTTGCCGATGCAGTCGCTGTTGACGCCACTGCTGACGTCTGCGCTGTCTAAATAAAATTACATAATTCTTATTGCGGTATTTTGTGCACTGTTGTTGTTGTTGTTGTTGCTGCTGCTTTGGTCGTTGTGATTTATAAATTGCTTTTACCGTTGTTGTTTGGCTGCTGCTGCTGCTGCTGCTGCTGCAGTTGTTGTTGCGCACACTTTCCACATAAATACAATGCGCATTACTCATCCGACGTGTTGTCCAAGAAAGGTTCAATAATTAAACTTGACACACACTCAAAACAGACACCTCATTGACTGCTATTCGCCACACTCATGCGAAAGCATCATACAAAAATAGCTGAAAATAGCCAAATTCAGTGTCAATTAAGCGTGTTTTTTTCGTTTGCCTTTTAGCCTTGCCTAAACCCTAGAATAACCAGAAACACATTCAAAAACTAAAGTTACCAAAAAAAAAACAAAAAAAAACAAAAAAAAAACTCAGCCACTTAAAAACAACAAATTCGTATAACTGAATGAGCACACATGTGAACCTTTTTTTTATTCGACTTTGTGCGATGTTTATTGACGAATTTGACTTTTAAATAAATAGAAAAAACAAGTTAATAAAAGCACCGCTCAAACTTCAGGCGACAAGGTCATCAGACGACCTTTAAACGATTAAAGTTTCAAAATAAATATGCAGCTGCTTGGCCTGCTCTCTTTCTTCATTTCAATTCATTATATTTCGATTTAATGTATGTATTCGTGTGCTTATATATGAATGTTATTTCTCATTTTGTCTTGCAGTTCCCCCCTCCCAAAATTCAAAATAAAAACACACAAGTTGCAACAAAATGAAGCAGCCGAGCACACACCATACCATCCTGGCGCTGATCCTATGCAGCACCGTTTGCCTAATCAGCTCAAGTCCCCTGCCACAGCCGGCTGGTAACCAGGAATTGGATATGCTTCAAATACCGCTTGCCAATGGAAAGGTAAGTCTAAGTCGATTTAAGTAATGCCAACCACGATAACAAAATATGCTCAGTAACTGTGATCAGATATATATTATAATAATACTACACCACATGGGGGGGTCTGAGCTCAGACTAACAATGGTTGCTCCCAGAACTTATTTCTTATGCACTGTATTACCTTATTAATGGGCATACTTAAATTGTGCAAGTGTGTGATGTGTATCTAACTTGCAACAGGATCATAAATAAGCTGTTTTCAACTCTCGCGTCACGCATACGCTCAGTGGTGCGATGCCATAGCTGCCCTTTATTGCACTTATTTGTCGGATGAGAATGTGACGCATTCAGATAGTTGGTCGTCCAACTCGTTTGTCGAGCTTGTGGCAACGATCAAAAAAAAAAAAGTTTCCTTTTACTTTTTCGACGGCTGCGGCTGGGAGATTCAAGAAAAATCAGGTCTTGGGGTCTGTATGCCGCAGTGTGATGGCAGAAAACCTGCGTGACCAGATCGGGGCAGTGGCCAATTGCAAGGAAGTTGGCACACTTGTTACAAGTTTCCTTGGCCCGCTCTAGAGCAACGGACAAGACGTGCTGCTGTCTGCCGCCTGCCTTGGGTGTTGGCTCAATCCGCATAATTCCCACTCGAAACGAATTCATTTGAAACCGGCTGGCTATGTGTCTGAGTGTTCATGTGTTGAGCAATATATCTTTAATATTTAATGGCGCCACCGAAAAAAAAAAATGTATTTTTCCTGCGAATTTTGAATCTATTCGGATTAATTTTATCTATCTTACTGGACAATTTAATTGCACTACTCGCTGGCACTTTCAAAAATTGCACAGCTTACACAAGCCAAATTAACTGCCAGTTCATAATTTTCACATCTATCACAGCGAACTGCAATTTACAACATTATCCGCAGTAATTAACACCTAGGGCATCATTTAATTGTTTGTTGTGTGTTAATTTGTTGGCGAAAACAACAGTTGTTGTAAAAAACTTTAAATCCTCCCTCACAAGCTGTTGATTTGTATGCCTCATTATACCCTGTACGGATAGCTGGGCCAATTCAATATGCAAATATTTACAATGATTTTTCACTTTTCACTTTTCCCTTTAGACTGCCAGTTTCAAGACGCTTTACATTTTATTACAAATAAAAACCTGTTTTTCCATTCTGCACAGGGTATCTCAAAGCTGGGACGCTTAACGTATAAGCCAACTAAGTTGCTGGCTTTCACTTTGAATAACAAATTCACATTGACATCTTAAACAAGTGCGATATTTACTATAATTCGATACAAACTTGGCGATTCATTCGTTTGCTGTGTTTCTGTTTAAGTCTAAGCAAGAAACGCGTTGTCATTAAATATTGAATATGATCTCAGGGCTATTACCCAATATATATATATATATATATATTTGCAGACCTTAATTGATTTGCCATTAAGTGTTTGGAAATAATGTCAATACAAAACACGTAGATGATTAATTGAAGTTTAATAACTTGAGGAGGGTATTGTTGCACCTTGGACTTGCTAGATCTCTGACCCTTTCCGAGCATATAGCTCTTCCATCAAACCAAGTTCTATCTCGTTGAAGTTCAGATCATGCATCCCTAAAGTACTACATGTTTTCCATCTGCCAGAATGTGCTTTGAGGATTCTTCCTCGACTTCGCCAAACCGACATAGTTCGCTTCTATAAATACCCAGTTTAGATAGATGACTTCTTAGTCTACAATGTGCTCTCAATAGACCACCATTCCTATATTCTCATATGAACAGTGCAATTCTTCTCGAATATGTATTCAGCTAACATTTCATCCTTTGGTTGAATCAGCTGGGGAGGTTCATCTGGAAGAAGTTGGGGAAATTTCTGGCTTCGGATGTGATTGCCCCAACTCCTTTTGCCGGCATCCTTAGAAGCGTAGCCTTCTGTTGGAGCCTTATGGTATGCGGGAGGGGCGTCATCTAAGTCAACTGTTGGGCAAGTGCGCATTGCTCCTGCCGGACATACGCAGCCCATTCCCTGCAATATCTGCAGCTGTCTTTGCACGGTGATGAGCCGCGCCCTATTACCCCGTAAGTCAGCAATACTACATTTGCTAGGGACATCTTATCCGGCTGTGCTACGACATGTATAAAGCGCTCTGGAACACTTTGAAATCGTATTCTGCACATGGGTTCCAAAGATAAGTTTACTGTCAAATATGACTCTGAGGTATTTTACCTCCATGTTTGCCATTTTTGACTCACTCATTCATAAAGGGGACGATGTTTGTTATTATAGGGAAAACTCCTGCTGGCAAGTCTCCTAAGTACTTCGCCTGACTGAGACTTTGCCTTAGCAAAGTGCTCCTAAGTTTATAGTATAGATATAAGATATAGATATGGATGTCACCTTTTCTGATTGAATATAGCTCTGGTCTACAAGGATATGCAATCTTGATCATGGCTAAGATAAAAACTGCTTCAAGTCGAGAAATACACACAGAACACACATATTTTAAGCACTACAAAGCTCAAAATCATATTTACTTTAGGCCCATTCATACCTGTTCCAGCTACTTAGCAGTCGTTTTACTAACTGATAGAATAACTGTTGTTTGCACTTCAATTTGGGTTTTAGGTAAGCTATATGCAAATAAAATATCTGGATATGGATATTTAATGACATAACCGTCTACTCTTTTATGCATTGGCATATTGGCAACAGTGTCAATAATGATCAAATCAAAAATTAATATTTTGCTGCTGCTGTGGCTTTTATGATAACAAGCAAAATTCCAAGTTTATTTCAGCATTGTGCTTTCTTTTAATTCCATTAGCTATTAAATGATATAACAACAATTGAAACAATAACAACAACAGCAACAACAAAGGCAATTGAAGCGCACACACTTCCAAATGGCAAGAGCAGAACGGACAGCAACAACAGCAACAACAGCAACAGCTGCAGCAACAAGAGCCCCACAAGCAATCTAACAATTTGCTTTGCGGGTCTGCCCCCAAAGTGACACACAAGACTCTAGTGCCTCGGCAGCTGCTCATGGTTGCCACAGCAGACTTATATAAGCTCTCAGTTGCCAGCTTATACGCACACATGCATCGCATTGTGCACAGAGGCGGCAGCAACGTCAACTTCAATTTGTTGTTGCCGTTATAGTTGCATGTCAGCAGATCGCAGTTGCTGCTGCTGCTGCTGCTGTTGTTGTTGTTGTAGCCGTTGTTATTGCTGCCAATTTGTTGGTAGTTGCATTTTTAAGTGGCAAACGAGACTCGCTTGCTAGTCGGTCATTAAGTCAAAACAACTTGCAATTGTGTTGCTATCGTCAGCATAAATAAAAAATACAAAAATAATATAACAAAAAAAAAGGGAAGTATGAAAAAGGAGGATATCAATCCGGATTCTATTCTCAATTTTGTATACCCAATATGAGAACCATCACAGAATGGATCCTTCAGCTTGCCGTTTACCAAACCCAAATGCTAATTTCCATCCATTTGAGAGAGATATCCGGAGATAGCCAATGACTTAAGTTAGGCTGAGAAGGCTAATTATTATTTGGACACTTGGCTCAAACTCAACTTTCATTTGGCTAATAATTAATGTTATTAAACATTACTCTCTATTTGAGTGAAGATCCGTTCGATTTTAGCATAAATGTTGCAAATTAATTAAATTATTATTACAATGATGCGAAATCTTCGTCATGTCAGCAACATCAGCAATATGTGTTAATTTGTTATATTATTTAGCTTATATAAGTGTGTCTCGTATGCCACGTAATATCGAGCTCATTATTGTTTCAGTTGTTTGTTTGTTTGTTCATTGATTTGTGCGGCGATCGTCAAACAAGGTCTACAAATTTGAGCCGAGGGCTCAAGGCATTGGACAACCTACAAATCGAACACGGACGACACTCAGCGATGAGTTCGTGATATGCATTAATCATGAATCCACACTCAAATCCACACATTAGTTTTTGCTCCGATAATTGGTATACTCTTACCTATTGTCATGCTAGTTTGTGGCATGTTGTTCGCTTAAATCCATGCTTCAATTGTTTAGCATAGATAGTGGCAAGATCAAGAGCTTAGCAGTTAACATGAACTAACAAGTGTACACACATTCTGCAAACATATATATACATATATATATATGTATATGCTATATATAATTCAATGTCATCATTTTATGTTTGGCACTTTGCATTTATGTTTTTTCCATTTTACACCATTTTTGTGGCAAATGCGTAAACTTATGCACATGTATTTAAATCTAGTTTTCGGGCTTGAACTCATTAGAAATCGAAGTTTCTTATTCAAGTTTTTATCTTTATATATTTTATACATATATATGCTTTTTTTATATATATATATATTTTGTAACTCTTTGGCATTTGCATATATTAAGTTGGTTAAGGTCAGACTGCTTAGCCATACATAAATAAATGTGTGTTTTTATTGGCGCGCTCAGCGTGTCTGGCATTTTGTGTAAACGCGTTTATCAATACGATTCTGGGAAACCCATTGAAGATTTAATAACAAATAGATAGCTATGAATTTATCCAACTTGAAATCGACATACATGACTATATTAAATGTACCTAACCAAACCAGATCCTCCTGCTATACCACAACAATTTACCACAACTTTGTTACGATTATAAAACATATATATATATATATATATATAGTTGAATGAAAATATGAAATTGTGAGAATTTGATTGGCATGCTTCTTCCGTCTTCAGCATCAGGTTGAATACAGTATGAGTGTGGCAATAAAATGCCCAACGCACTGCAATCGCTGCTGTTTAAAATGCACAGCGACAACTTTAATGAAATGTAGTTTTACTTAACAACAACAACAACAACAACTAAAAAAAGCAAATATAAAAAATAAATACGACAACATTGGGCAGAGAGCAAAACAGTTCGCTGGACAATCAAAGGAAAGGTATTTGGTCTTTCTTGCCGTTGCCATTGTTGTTGCTGTCGCTGGCATTAGCTTCCGTCCGCGTGCAGAGACAACTTCCGCACAGACTTTTGAGACAATTAATTGCATAACAATAACAAAAACAATAACAATAACAACAATGCCAGCCAACTGTGTGACAACAACAAATGTCCGTTTTAATGTCTTGTCTGTGCCTAATTGCCCTACCTTTAAATAGTTTTATTACTTGAGAATCAAACTGAAACTTTTGTGATAAAGTGTCTCGGCCGTGATTTTATATTGTTTTCAATCTCCGCTGTTTATTCAATTAAGACAAAACCAAATTAAACATAATTTGAATTAATGAAGCGTTGCTTCTGTTAGACACTCGGCACTCGGAT